>JAULBM010059520.1:0-10327 GCA_032357055.1 Geukensia granosissima
CAACTCCTGCTCCACTAGTGACACCCGTCGTGTTATTCATTGTAGTAAAAACCCGGTGATATTTCATTTGTTTTGGGGAATTCAATTATCAGCTGATTGGTTTCGGTGTTGTCTGGAAATCTAAGAATTTTGTACAAATTATGTTCTAATTTGGACTTTCAAAGATTAGGAACCACTAATTTAACCGATGTGATGATGGTTAACATGGAAAAATGCTGTGTGCACAGATTAATTTGTTAAAATTCTAAATAACGAATAAGCTGTTTTATGGTACTTATTCTATATCATTTGTTCTAAAAATGTAAAATACAGTTTAGCTGCCTTTTCCTACTCTTGTTTGGAGGCAGTAAAACGTTTCCCCGTTCTTTAAGTGAAAGCAGTCTATGTGCTCATTAATTTTTGCTGAGATCAAAAGTATAAACATATCCAGGGCAATAAAAAGATACACGCGCGACGTTTCCTTTTGAAACAGACAATTACCAATGTTACAAATGTAAATAAATATGGACAATTTATGTATGCTATATGTACATTTCAAGGAGAAACCTCTCATCGGTAGCATAAGAACCGAAACAAAGAAAGTCAAAGATAGCAAAAGAGGCACTCAAACCCACACAAATCGAAACGGAAAGCCAAATCCGACGTCAGGGACAACTACTTAGTGCATTTTTTTTTCCATGCTTTTCCCTTTTTTCAGGTTTTAGAAATTTAGCAAATGCAGCAAATACGCTCTACATTTTTGCGTGTATGCAGTGGTTTTGGAAATGGAAAGTTTCAAAAATTTTACAAATATAATTATTTCTTAGACTTTGATCCCTTGCGTACCTGTTGAAGGCTTATCTAGAAAAGGGCTTTGTACGCAAATTTGTTCAAAATCTAAATAATTAATTACCGTCTTTTCTGAATTCATTTGATAGACTTTATTTGTATAATTGAAAGAAAAAGAGATGACAAAATCGAGGTAAAATCTCCTTTCACTAGTCGTTATATTCTGTTGCTAAAATCTTTCAAATTAAACAGATTGGTTTAACGACCGAAATAACATGGATCCAACAAAATAAAACTGATGAATATTCCACGAGGTCAGTTATCGATTAACATTGTCCTTGACACTTTCAAAATGCGTTCTATGTGTATAATAACGTAACGACCCTGTAGGTATTCAATCATTGTCCTCTTTTGTTTCAAAATTAAATAGTCTGCGAGAGCCTCCTGGGAAACATCAGGTGACAATATCAATTTGCCGACAATTGAAGATTTGATGGTCGCATGTTGAGGCTAACAGAGCCAGTAAACAGATATATGCGACTATCAAATAACAATTGATAAAGTCAAATACTATTAGTACATAATTTCTAATATTTAATAAATATGCGGATTTTTGTATGCTTTGTATGATCCACAAATAGCAAATCGAAACAAATCAAAGCGCTAAGCCAAATCCGACGGCAGGGCCAACTCTTAGGTGAAATATTTTTCGAGGCCTTTCCGTATTTTCATTGCTTTAGAAATTTAACAAATGCAGCAAATACATGTATCTGTAAGTCAAGTGTAGAATACCTATGTGAGAGATCAGAAGTGGAGAGTCCAAAGAGACAAGACAAATTTGAAATAAACTAAAACATAAAACGTTATCAAATGAAACAAAGGCTTGGAATCTAGAAATCCTTTATAGTTCAAAAGTGGGATCAGGTTTTCCAGAAATGTAAGCATCCCCTGTCTTACGCGCAACACCAGTCGTAGAATCCTTAAACTCTAATTTGGTTTAATGTCAATCCGAGAAAAGGTCAACTTATTTTTGTATTACCGGAAACAGGTAAAACATTGTTGGATGAATTTTATTGTTAGACAAGTCTGATTTCTGGTTCTCGGTAACCTCTTGTCTACCAGCATCGAACCAGTTTCAAAACATAAAATTATCATACTGAATTCTTATGCAATTGAATAAAATGACGTTTATTTTTGATTATTTCTTATATGGTGTAAATGCCGGCTCGTGCGTATTTTCTCCGACGGCATCAAACGTTTGTTGCCATGAAAATTTCGACCTCATCGATTCTAAATCATCTTTTATAATACTGTTTCATTAGAATTGATATTTTTTTTAAACCTTCATCCTTTACCCTAAATGGCTTAAACGGATTTGAAAATGGACAATGCGACAGGCGTTTTTGAAGAGGCAGGATAAACTGCTAGACAACATAGATAAATAAACTCAAAGCGAAAGCCAAATAAAGCCTCATCATCTTAACTCTAGTAACGCATAGGGGAGGTCAGGTACTTCAGACAAACAGCATATTTTCTAAGCTTTTCATTGTAGATTGTGTTCGAAAAAAGGCGAAGTGTTTAAAGAAAATGCAAAACAATTTAATAATCAAAAGCCGGGACTAGTAGCGCTTCTACTTCAAAGGATTGCCTTCGAAAACAAGTGGTACTGAACGTTAAAAAACATAAAACTAATTGAAAGACAACTGTAAAGTAAGACGTTCGATATTAAATGAAAACAAACTATGGATATTACGAAATAGCGAGTTACTTGTAAAGAAAAAGATGTGTGACAGCCATATAATGCTTATAACTACAAACATCTTCAAGATGCCCGAAGGTCTGTCATCAATAAAAAAGGCGTGCTGTAAAAAGCCCCCAAAATAAACATCACGATATTAAAATGTAACAATAATCAATCCATAAGTATACAATGTTAAACTTGTCACTTTGGACATGAAAACAACGTCAACCACTTGATTACAGATATTTTTGTAACTCTTGACTAAAAAGCAGTTAATGTAGACAGAAAGATAACTACCTACCATGGAAAGTTTTTTGCCGACAGCAATCCACCCACATTACAAAACGTCAAGTATTCTTTCATAATAAGTCAATGAATTGATATATGTCTCTGTGGCAAAACTATGCAATCGCTTATATAAAATGTATCAATCGGGTTAACCGATATTTTCCTTAACTATAGCACGATATCATGCTATCATTATTTCATATCAGAATATAGCATTTTAAGTTTTAGGAATATGAAAACTTGATGTTCTTGTCTAGAGCTTAATAAATTGATCTTTTTAAAAGGACACTTCTTACTTTTTACTGTCATAACAGCATTTAACAATTATTCAAAATGAACTTGTAGAATTAAAAGTAGATAAAAAATGAATCACTGCGATTAAACAGGTACATGTATAATGTTATAGTTTAAATTACGGTTTAATCTAACCAAATCAAAATTGATCCCATCAAATCTTCCAATACAATACTGAAATACAAAATTACCCGTGTTGATTAAATATAAAAATTTTTGTATGCTATATGTACATATTAAAGAGGAAACTCTTATCAGAAGCATTAGATCCAAATAATAGAGAGTCCAAGATCCAAACATAGTAAAAGAAGCAATCAAATTCATACAAATCGAAATGAAAAGCCAAAACGGACGGCAGGGACAAGTCCTATTTTTCGAAGCCTTTCCGTGTTCACAGTGCTTTAGAATTTTAACAAATGCAGCAAATATCTGTAAAGCATTGTCTGATAATTTTATGTCAGACAAATCTGACAACATTACTAGGCTGGTGAATATTCTCGGGGACCTCTGGTCCAACATCAGAGGCACTGACCAAGTGGTTTCAAAATATAAGATTACCAAATCGCTGGCGCGTGAGTATTATTTCCGGCGGTACCAAACGTGGATTTGATGTCATGAAAATTTGGAAGTCATTCAATCAAAATCAACGTAGCAAATGCTGTTGAATCAGAATTATTATTCTTTTAAATCACCATCTTTACTCTAATCGACTAAAACGGAAATGGAAAATGGACAACTCGGCAGGATTCTTTGAAGAGGCAGGATAAAATGCTAGACAACATGGACAAACAAAGCATAACTGAAAGCCAAATAGAGCCTGTATCATCTTAACTCTAGTAACACATAGGGAAGGTACATTTATAAAATATTTTCTAAGCTTTTAATGAAGATTCTGTATGAAAAAAGGCAAATTTGTTAAAGAAAATGAAAATAATTCACATAATCAAAAGCCGGGACTGGTTGCGCATCTATTTCCAAGGATTGCCTTCGAAAATTAGTGATACTAAACGTGAAAAATAAACTTATAACAAGACACCTGTCAAGAAAAACGCTTTGGATGGAATAAAAAACGCAATTGATAATTCCAAATAGCAAATGTTTTGTGAAGAAAAACATATGGTGTGATTGTTAATAAGACAGCTATCGAAAACATATACAATACAATATAAAGATTTGTATCTTTGAAATCCTTATACAAATATTAAAAAGTTTCCGTTAGGTCTTCAAAAAAAAATCAAGCTGTGAAAAGCCCCAAAATAAATCCTGATGATATTAAAATGTAACATTTATCGGCCAAATAAGTTTACAACGTGAAACTGGTAACTTTAAAAACATAAAAACCGTCATTCAATTAATACAATATTTTTTATAAAATGTTAATGCAGACAAAAGCAGAATTATCTACCATGGATAATTTTTGCCAACAACAAACCACCTATAATAACAACACGTCAATTTTTCTTTCAAAAATAGTCAATATTTTGAAATATGTGTCTCAGGCGAAATTATGCAATTCGTGATATAAAATGTACAAATCGGGCTAATCGATTTTTCCATTTCAGAATATAGCAATGTTTGATAAAGGTAAATGTATAAGATTACTTGATTAAATGTTTGTCAAGAGCTAGGCCGACGGTATTTTATGGGGATAATTTATTTAAAAACTTTTTAACAACTTTGAACAAATATCAAAAATGAGTTTTATGAATTAGAAGCAAACAAAATATAAAAATAATTGTGGTTAACCAAGAACAATTAAAAGAATGATGGTATATTTATATTATTACCCACCATAGTAGATTTTTATATAATTTAAGTTATTCCTTTTCTTTAGTGATAACGATTTCCTTAATTTTATTATAAGTCTGACAATAATGTAGTCCAATGATCAAATAATAATATATCACGATTTAAAACGATATTTAGCTCCAACTTTAACACAAGTCTAGCACTGAAACGGCAAACATTCAAACCATCAGCCATGAAGTCACATACCCCAGTTGGGGTCTTGGGAAATAAGTTTCAAAGTTTCAAAGAATTTCTCGAGTGTTTGTACTTGAAAAATTATTGGCTGTAGGACATTGTGTCTCAGAAAGAAAGCATCACCTCTCCCTTAAGGTTAACCTGTCGTAATATTTCTTTGCATAGATCTCTTTTATTACGAAAAATATTTGTTAATACGACAAATTATTACATGATGCCATTTAAAATGATAACAAGGATTGCACGAGGTCAGCCACGGTCCATGTAAACACTGTCCTTGACATATGCATCATAGATTTTAATACGTAGATAAACAAAATGCCCTGTGGCTGGTCAGTTGTTCTGTTGTTTCTTTTTCTCTTCAATATTAAACAATTCGTTAGAACCTCCTGGGAAATATAAGGTTACAGTTTTAATCATCATAAATAAGGGTGACAAAAAAATCAACTCATCGAAATCTCTTGATTACACCAACCAAAGCAAATAAACAAAAACACCCTAATGCTACAGAGACCTAGAATCCTGAGAGCTAGCTTCGTATTCTTTTTTAAGCTTGACAAATTTGTTAGTCTTCTGTAATTACTGAATTAGATTCACCAAATTGAGTTTAGTTTGACTGAAATCTTTTGAAATGCTTTTGTAATAAATGCCGGAAATACAGAAAAACATTTGGTTTTTTGACAAATTCATTCTTAATTCATCTTATCTTTATTGTTGCTATGTAGGGCAGAGAAAGTATAAACTTGTTTAGTTCGTTTAAAGTTAACAGTAAAATGAATTCCAAGATAACAAAAGGAGTAAAGATCAAATATTGTAAAGTTAACAGACAGACAGACAAGATCATGGTCAATAGAACGAAAAGAAAAGAAACATCACTGCTTAGAACATTACGCATAAAATTAAAGTTTGAATAATACGAACCTTGCCAAAAGGGGTCCAGGCTCATCTAAACGGTTGTTAAAAAAGAGCAACAGCACGTGCACAAAAAGTGGTTTACATTGAAAAATTTTGCAATTTTGAATAATAAAATAGAATTAGCTTCATGATTTAACTATCGTTAATGAAGGAATATGATTATTAACGGCTAAAAATGTATTTTTATATGCGTTTTTATGAGGTAAAACAGAAATATGCGATATTTTATTATTATTTATTTTTTGTAAATAAATTTAGGTTAAGTTCAATAAGTTCAATAAGTCAGTGGTTAAAATCTGTCTGATGGCACTTCTTAAAATTTTGATTTTTATATTGACACAGCACAGCGATAATTATATAATGGTTTATGTAGTTTGATCATGTCCGCTATATAAAATGTAGAACAAAAACAAATGTTACCATCCATACAGGCGTAAAATATTTGTTTTAATTGGTTGAGAGACACTCATCCAACATCTACGAATTACTAACATCGACATATTATTGAAAGACAGAGTTACACAACATAATGTAAGCAGTAAAAGGCCATTTCAAAATTGCGAGGCCATTCCAGTTCAGTGTAAAATACCCACGTGAGGGATCAGAAGTGCATCGTCCAAAGGACATGACAAATTTAAAAAAAAAACTTAAAGATAAAACGAAAACAAAAAGAGCACGCGACTCTCACTCAAAACATGAGACAGTGATGAGAAAATACTAAATAAAAAAACCCTTAAAATATACTCTTTCTCATAAATATGGAATATTTTTATTTTCGACCTTACTTTAGAAATATGTATTGCTAGATTTTTTTCAAGCAAAATTCTTATAACGAAATGGCAGATAATGTTTGCAGGATGATATGAGAGGATAGTTAAATGATAAAATTAGATGAAATAAAACCTTTGAAAGAATTCTATCTGGAATACAAAATTGGCATTTTTTTTCACAAAAATGTGGGTTTCAGATCTCATAAAACTAGTCATCAGACAAAAATCTTAAATCGGATACTTTAATAGCTTAAATAAAATAATGTGATTTGCGTAAAGGTTTTTGGCATTCTGGCTCATATTTTTTGCATGCATGTTCAAAAAGGAGATGTGGCATGATTTTCTACGAGACAGCCAAAGAGCTGTCCAATTTCTAGAGGTCCCATTATGACTTTCTGTAATATACCAGAGTCCTTTCCGTAACGGAAGCTTTAAAAAGCCCCCAAAATATGTAAACACAAAATATGTAAAATGAAAAACTATTTATAAAACACGACGATCGACCTTATCTATTAAAAAATGGTACACAAATAACAATAAATGACTTATTTTACAACGACAACCACTGGACTACAGGTTCTTGGCTTAGGAAAGGCACATTAAGTATGTGACGGGGTTAAACCAGTTCATGAGTGCTCAACCCCAATCCAAACCTGAGGCACTGGTGTGAAAAAACAGCAAACCCCAACTATATTAGAATTATCTCTTCAAGTGGAAACAAGGTATGCAGACAATTAATTACAAATACAACAGGAGATACCAATGAAAAAGTTTTCTTAAACTCAGATATATACACTGGCTTTAGTGTTAATGGCTTAAAAATCAAAGTATTGTCTAAACGCCAAAATAAAAGGATCGACAAAATGTGCCATTACCTAAAATTTGGTTCTGATGTTAATTGTAGATCAGAGGGTCAATGTTGATTCCAAGAACACCATATTAAAAAATCTAAAATAGTAATAAAGGGTAATTTTTTTTAGATAAGTTTATTCAAACAAGTGATATTTTCTTTCGAGCTTTAGTTAAATTAACGACTTTAAGTTACATCATTTCCCATAAAAAATTGGGTTTGATAACCACTGTTTCATCAACTTTCTGTCCTCATTTGGTTTTGACACCAAAGGAGATGAGTTGGATCTTTCTTCTTTATTCTGAATACCAAAACTACACAAGTGTCCATATAAAGAAAGATATATAGCGGGTTCATTCAGGTGCTCCACGAAGCATCTTTCTAAATTACTCACAACCATACTGTCGACAGTCATAGAAGGCCTTCAAAAGTACTCCACAAACGGTGTTTATCAAATGAGGATATCAAAAAAAATTCGAACGATCTGCTTCAATACCTCAAATCCGTTTCTTTAAAATTTTGTACTAGTATTCAAAAGTTTGACTTTTCTACCCTTTTTACATCGATTCCAAATTCACAACTTAAACGTTTTAAGAAATTGATACATAAGTGTTTTGTTAAACAAATTGGAAATCCAAGATAGAATATACTACGATAGAAATAATTGATTTTAGGTAAAAAATTGTCTTATTTGTTAGAAAACACCCCGCTTGTGCTAATAAATACAGTAAAGGTGATATACTCAGAATGATGGACTTTTTGATTGACAACATATTTGTAGAATTTGGCTGGCGAGTTTTTCAACAAACCGTTGGCATTCCAATGGGCACAAATTTTGCATTCCTTTTTATAATCGTATGAAGCAGAATTCATTCAAGGACTCCTGCGAAATAACAAAAAGAAATTTGCAAGATCGTTAATTTTTTTTCTTTTCGCGATATCGATGATGTTTCGTCATTGTATAATCCTACGTTAAGTGAACATCTCGAACAAATCTATCCCAGCGAACTAGAAATTACGGAGACCACTGATTCAACAAAATCTGCTTCATACATAGATTTATTCTTGGAAAATGACCAAGAGGGAAAACTTGTTTCTAACATTTACGAAAAAATGGGATGACTTCAACTTTTCTATTGTTAAATTCCCACATTTATGTGGCAATATTCCTGCTCTCCCTGCCTATGAGGTTTATGTTTCGCAGTTGATTCGATACTCTGTTCCAAGTATCAGGATTTTCTGAAGAGAGCATTGATGTTGTCGCAATAATAACTACCACAAAGATACATCCAATCAAGATTGAACTCGTCCCTCCTAAAATTTTATGGTCGCCATAACGAATTGGTTCATCCATATGGTATCAGTGTATCTCAACTCGTTATGGACATGTTACCGGTAATACAAAACTAAGTTGACCTCGTCTCAGATTGACGTTAAGCCGGAATAGACTTCCACGACGGCTGTTGTTCGCAAGACAGGGGATGCTTACCCTTCTAGAGCACCTGATTCCACTCCTGTTTTGTAAAAGAGTTCGTGGATTTTAAACCCTTTAAACCTTTGTTCTTTTTGTTTTTTATCTTTTAGTTTGTTTTAAATTTGTCTTGTCTCGTTGGACTATGAACTTCTGATCTCTCACATTGGTATCAACACCGGACTTTCTACAGAAGAAGTTAAACTTCGGAATAACATGTTTTCATTAATGAAACAATTCAGAATATGTGTTGGAAAATTTTGATAACAAAATACTAGACTAAATAATTTGGTTGTAATATAATATAACGACTACGTTCATATACATGCAAAGCGATCAAATTCAGAAATTAATACACTGTATGAAGTTGCCAAATGAAAACGACAACTGCTGTTGTCCTGATAAGCTTTATTAAAAGCCATAAAGATGATATGCTTCCGATAAAAAAAACAAGGACACAATAGACGCACCCACGTCTGTCTAATATCTAGACATTCATCTAAAAATGACAACAAGGGCGAATTAAAAATTTTAAGGACTTACTGTTGTGAAATTGTCGTTTATGCTATGAACATTGCAGTCGCACTTGCTTAAGATGTATAATCTCTTAGCTGATATAGTGCTTCCGGGTTAATGCTTTGTGTCTGGATTTTCTTGCTGTTTACAAGAAAGCTACTCTTCCCAGGATTTTTGACGGAAAAATTAATTTAAGGCAGCACCTAAGAAGTTTTTGAATTGATTGTTCGTTGGGAATTATCCATTATGGCAACGAAAATATTCCCACTGATTTATTTACTCTACTGGACTACCCGGGACTTACCTCGTTAGAATTATTATAGCATCTTTTCATCAGATAAAAAAGACGGATTAATGTAACAGAAAATATATTTTTGTCTGTTTTGACAAATGCCTACACAATTACTTTATCTGTTGAATAAGGTCCAATTGTTTAATGTATCATCCTTATACTAAAAACAATCGTAACCTTGAAAATAGAATTTTAAGATACCAAAGAGGCAGACAGAAATCGTTTTGTCGGAAGACAGACAAGACCATGGCCAACAAAATGAAACGAAAGACAAACATAGAATACATGACACTACACTGAAAACTAAAGCTAGAGTAACACGAACCCTTTAATTGTTTGATTCTATGGGTTGTTAATAGTGCTCAGTTGTTTTTTTTAATTTAGACCTTGAATCTGTTAAGTATGAAAAAAAAAACATTTCAGTTTCTGTTAAAATTAT
>JAULBM010059531.1:0-10327 GCA_032357055.1 Geukensia granosissima
AATAAAAAATCAAGGACTTCAACAGGGATTGAATCCAACTAGACATCAGCCAATTCAAAATCCAAGTGTGTAAGTGAAATGACAGAACATACAGGACAAATACGATTTTATACCACAATGTGATGAATAGATTAAAGTAAAAAAACCTGATTCTGAAGAAATCCATTGCCATAGAACGGCAATTAAGGAAATTTTTAGAACAATTATTAAAATTGTGAAAACTTATTTGATGAATGAGTTATATATATTTATTTAACATTGGTAATTTTGTATAATTATACAATCTTATCTTTTTGTCGTTATAATAAGACAAAATGAAAATATTAAATATTATAATGAAAACATATCAAAAATGATAACAAAATATATTTTTGTTATTAATGTTTTGTTAAAATGCTGAACATGTTTTTAATATAATCAAATATATGATATTAATAACGTTTTGATGATGCAGGAATACTTGAAAAAAATTTATACAATTTTTATTTCAGCAATTGTTATTAACAATATAACTCTTTTCTTACAATGATCGATTTATAATGGTGAAATATCGACCTCTTCGAATGTTTTCCGCAGCAATTTAATTCAAAATTTGTTTTCACACAGTTGTTATTTATTCTATTATCAAAATAAACTCCTGTATAAAAGTATAAGGACATTAACACCATTTCTCAAAAACTAAGTGATTTATTCCTCAGTTTACTGGTAAAATTAAGCAAAATAGAAACAATCACTTTACAAAAACAATCGCTTTTTCACCCGGTTCTTGCACAATTGTATACAATGGTCACCTAATATGTTGCTTTTGATAAATTTTAATTGACGTTTTTTAAGCATGTTATGGAAAAAGGGGGAAAAGGTTTTATATGTGCACATGCAATAAACGCCCTTATATGTTGTGAAAAGATGGGACTTGGCGTTCTACATATATATATATATATATATATATAAAATACATGTACATTGCCGAAAAATATCAAATTTATTTGTACGAGGTTACATGTCGCGAGGATCCGCCGAGCGTTTTTACCCGTTTCGCAGCAAGTAGAAAAATAAAATTGATATTTTCCGGCAATGTACATGTATTGTTTTTATTCTGCAATTCTTAAAAGGTAAATGAATGAATGATTTTTTTCTTAGATTTTTTATTCTTTTCAACATTTCAAAAATTTCTTAAGAATACGGACGTGTTTGACGACAGCTGTCTGCCGGTTTCGGAATTAAATATTCCGGCTCGCTCATTAATCCGTTTAAATAGCAGGAGAAAATATCATGCTACTAAAGAATATCACTTTGCTATATTCGTACACTCGTTTTTATATAATTTAACACTTGATTGCAGGATAAACTTAGAAATGATTATAATCTCACGATTATAACGTCTCCCAAACGAACTCTACATTTGACAATAAGAAAATAGATGATTTAGGGGTGGATATCTCAACCGTTTAAGAGTTTTTACCGAATTCGTATTATTGAAGGGAGTGGGCTGGCCCTGGGGCTAAAACCAAAAATTCTTCTGGGGCCCTGATGTCATAGGGAATAAGAAAATATATAGTTAAGGGGTGGGAATCTCAACTGTTTAAGAGTTTTTAACGAAGTTGTCATATAAAGGGCATTGGGCAACCCTTGGATATAAAATTTACAATACTCCTGATATCCCCATGTCATATGAAATGAGAAAATATATGGTTTAAGAGTGAGGATCTGAACAGTTTAAGAATAATTAGCAATTTTGTCATATTCAGGGGGTTGGGGCTACCCCTGGGGATACAACCAAAAATTCTTCTGGGAAACTCATGTCATAAGGAATAAGAAAATATATGATTTAGGGGTGGGATTTCAACCCTTTAAGAGTTATTTCCGAATTTGTCATATTGAGGGTTGGGGCAACCCCCGGGAATAAAATTTATAATACTGCTGATATCCCCATGTCATATGAAATGAGAAAATATTTGGTTTAGGGGTTTGGATCTGAACAGTTTAGGAGTAATTAGGAATTTTGTCATATTGAGGGGGGTGGGGCTAACCCTGGGGATAAAACCAAAAATTCTTCTGGGACCCTCATATCATAAGAAATAAGAAAATATATGGTTTAGGGGTGGGGATCTCAACTGTTTAAGAGTTATTACCAAAGTTGTCATATTGAGGGAGTGCGGCAACCCCTGGGAATAAAATTTATAATAATGCTGATATCACCATGTCATATGAAATAAGAAAATATATGGGTTAGGGGTGGGGATCTGAACCATTTAGGAGTTATTGTCAATTTTGGGGTTGTAAGGGGGCGGGGGAAAGCCCCTGGGGCATCAATCGAAAAACGAAACCAGGTGAAACAAGTACCTATCAAGGTCTACTATCATGCAAACTTTAAAGTTGATCCGACTTATGGTCTCTGAGAAATATTGGACATTTTTAAGCACAAAGAAAGAAAGAATAATAATAATAATAAAAGAAACGGAGCAAAAACAATATGTGTCCAAACTTGTTTGGGAGACATAATTAAGGATGACATAACTAACAGAAACCTGAATCTTTTTTTTACCTAGTGTAAGGAGTGCCTTTTCAGAGTCACTGGAGAATTCTCTATCAATTGTGTTCTCAATATCTCTCTGTGTTAGCTGAAAAACAAAAATAACAGAGATTTTATTTTGTTCTAATATATTTGCCATTCTAAATTGTCAGTTTTCTAATCCAAAATAGATGTTCCCTTACTCACCTTCAAACTGTCAAGAACTTGTCTATAGTCATCATGACCATGTATAACATGCACCCAAGAGTACAATGACATAAAATTCATGTATCATGAAAAAGGAAGCAATTGGTACTTCAGTAATAAAAAAGGTTTGTTTGTTTGTTTAACTGGGGATTAATGCCATCAGTCAATTTGCAGTGGTCAGGTTTACTGGTGGAGGAAGCCGGAATGCCTGGAGAGAACCACCAACCTAGGTAGTAAACATGTGAGATTTGAGTCGAATGAACCCTTTTTGTATGGTACAAAAGAGGGTTTGAACTCACAGGTATAGTTTATAGGCAACATCAATCTGTAAATATAAGTTAAAATCAACTACCTAGACCAATCAGCCACCTAGGTTCCTCAGTATCATGTAACTTTATATAATACACTGCTACTTGGCTAAAATTGTTCCCCTGGCATGAAAAATAATTCAAATGAAAAAGTTTTCTTATTTGTATTGTTGGAAGGCCAGAATGAGGCAAGTGATACTTGACTAAAAAAAGTTGACATTTATTAATACTGTAACTTGTTCATATTAAAGTTATTTCCAAGCATTTTTGATCACCTTTATTGTTTTCATAGTTAAAATGTGGTTGTCTTAAAAAAATAAAATTTACCTTTACATATTCAGCATAAATAGCTCTCAACATATATGTCTCTCTATTGGCAAAGATTCTGATAAAAGTGTCCTCATCAGTACCAAAACAATCTTCTCCAGCTTCAAATAGGTTGTTAGCATCTGCCTTGGCCCTATCCATATCAATTAGTTTTTCCATGTCGATCGTGAAGGACCCAGTTGGTACGTCTTCATCGGTTTCTTCATCATGGAACATCACTGGAACTACTGCTTCATCTAATTTGCTTGGTTTCAGTTCAGCTCTACCTCCCTAAAAAGTATGGAATGATAAATGAGATGTGATGTGGTATCCTGACATTTAAGTTAATGGTTGTCCTGAAGGCATTTCATATCAGCAAAAGAGAGAGAATAGCAGAGTCTGGCTTCACTTTGCAAATTTTATATCATTTTAAACTGAAATGTCAGAAATCAGACAGTTTAGTTGGTCAATATTAAATTTGAATTTTAACTTAAAACTTAATTTAAGATTTTTTGTGCAATTGAAACCAGAAATCAAGAGCAATTAAATATTTAGTTAATAATTGTTTAGGAATCTTCTCAAATCAAACAAAAATTCTAAAAGTGCAGAGAACATTGTGCCATCCCTCACCATTTAAAAAATTTGACCTTATAAATCAATTAAATTCTAGACTTTCCTTAGCACTAAATATATACCAATTTTGATCAAAAAGCTGCTGATTAAAGTGTTCACAAGGATGTTACTGAATGGTAGACAGACAGACAGACATATAATTTCAATATCCCAATCACATCTCTGTTGCAAAGGAATAGTAAATAATAGCTTTACACAGATATATAGAATCTAACACAACCTAAAGTACAAGACAAAACAAACTTACTCTCGGGTGTCTGAGATTTTCCATCTTGTACTTTCTGTGGTGTTTGAATCTTTTTCTCACAAATTATATCTATATAACACATAATTAATACACTTAACACTCTCTGAATGCCATTGCTTCCATTATGCAACATCAAAGACAATGCATGAGTGTGTGCAAAACACATCAGCATGTTTACACAAATTAAATACCAGAATAAATAGGAATTCAGCATTTTACATTATAATAAGCCTTTAATAATTACCAGAATAAATTAAAATCACAATTTAACCAATCTATGGTAACTATCAAGGAAAATGAATCTGAATAAATGTGTGTACTTTGTCTTCCACCCCCTGTTGTAAGACAAAGAAATCTCAATCCATCAAAACCATGGATACCTTTGTCCTGGATGTGACACAGTTTTATCTGAATTTTTGTAATATATTATGGTAACTGTGAAACATTTTAAATATACACATGAAGTCCAAGTTTTGCCTATACGCACCTGTGCTGCTGAAACCAGAACTCTTTTCAGTTCACCACTTGTATCATCAATAATGTTCTGCTCCATGTCCTTATCAGTGGCACAGTCATCAGGGTTGATATCTAATTTAAAAGTAACAAATCTCTCTAAGTTCATAATCTTTATAATGAAGCAAGCAGCCATTGGATATAGATTACATATCTGTACTTGGGTTTTTTTAAAAGAAGAATCTCTTTTTTTACAAAGAACCATGTGATAAAATATCCTCCTGTGGCTATGAATATTTTCCACACACTAGCAATATTATTGTTATATTATGGTACATTGTATTAGTATCATCTGCACTTAGGATTATGTGTGACTTCAATGAGGATTTCTTAAAAATTAATACATGTACTGTCTTTAAAACGTTGATCTACTATAAGGTCTTTGTCATTAAATGAAAAAAATCTGCACCACAAATACCTTCCTTTTATTGACTTTTGGCAGATTAGAGTTTAAATTTATTAAACTGAACTGAACTTACAACAGATTTGATTTTTCATGACAATTTATGAAAAAAAAAATAGATATTTTCCTTTTTATTTTGCAGAAATTTGTCTTTTTAAGCGAAAATTTGTTTAGTTTTCAGAAATAAACCAGGTTATAGGAAAGGTGTTACATATGGCACAAAGATTGGTAGGCATATGTAGCCAAACAATGAATTATCAAGTCAAATATAGCCCCTTGCTGACCATAGATTTTCAACTTACTGTAAAAGTATTAAAATTGAATTAATTACTATCTTCATACTCACAATTTTTTTCGCAAGTATATGTATATGCAAAAATTTACCTAGGCATTCATAGAAACAAGCAAACGAATGTTTACAGAAAAATAAATATGTGAATGATTAAA
This sequence comes from Geukensia granosissima, assembly GCA_032357055.1. Lineage (NCBI taxonomy): Eukaryota > Metazoa > Mollusca > Bivalvia > Mytilida > Mytilidae > Geukensia > Geukensia granosissima. The sequence goes on from JAULBM010059531.1 coordinate 5,577, forward strand.
GAAAAATAAATATGTGAAATTGCAAAAGAATGATAATTAAACAGTATTCAATTGTGTAGTATTATAAACTGAACACAATGTTTAATTCAATTTTAATGTTCAGAATTTCTTATGAATGCAAAGCATTGAGGTTTTATGTTTTTGCCTAGCTATATATGATATATACAATTTCATATCAACTGGGGCTTAATGGGGTACCCAACACCATCGCAAAAAGAAATTCCACTCGTTTAATTTTCTTTAAATTTTGTTTAGACATTTACTTTGATGAAAGAAGGAAAACATGAAAATTTCTAGAAATTTGAACCACACGTTTCTCTGGAATTATTTCAATAGATATATAATGATTTCATCATCAAAAATTTTGATCACTGATATGCATTAATTTTAATATAAAATGATACATAATTAAAACATTTAGATGATTTTTACAGAGTTATTTCCCTTAGGTGTATGGTACCCCCTTAAATTTCTGTTTTAAGCATTGCTTTATACATGTATATATTATTGTTTATCTGGTTTATTGCACAAAGAGTCAGCCATAATCTAGGTTTATCATGGTCTGTTGCAAAAGCTTATAACAATAAATACTATTCAGTTAAATCTTACATAAATTACCTATGTTTTATCTAAATCCAAAACAAAAATAATTAATATATTATCTACAACTTACCTCCATAAACTGCTTTCATCTCTTCAATTTGTGCATTTGTCCTGGACATCAAGATCTCAATCAATACAGATTCATCTGTTCCAAGTCCCTGATAATAAGGATAAGAAATTTTCATTAAGAAAAATAATCAGAGGAGATGGATATTCCAATTTAAGCATTCCCTTGAGTTCAATTGAGTAATTTTATTTCTGATATACATATTTTTAATAAATGTTGATTGATTCATAAGACAATGATCATTTGCTTTTTGAAAGGCTGACTTGAAACAACATTAAAAGATATTTTACATTACTAAAATACAAAATATATACATTTTACAGGCCACAAGTATTCACAATCCTGTATCTTTTACAATTGGGTACACCATTTGTACTGCAGGAACATTTTCATTAAATATTTTTGACATCTTATTTCTTCATGAAATAGTGTTTTTTAAATTCAATAAGTATCTGTTATGTCCTTGATAACCTTGCTGGACTGAGTTGTTAACAACATGAATTAACCAGAGTTACTTAATCCTTTTCTTTCTCTGGACTACTCACCTGGATAGCCTTCTTTACACATAGAGCATCAAACAAAGGTGGTGGTACAAAAAGGGACAGGATCACTTCTTTGAATTTAAAACTCGTTTCAGAGTCAAGTGTTTCGATTAAATCCTAAAACATAATAGAAAAATATAACTTCTTTGAATTTAAAACTCGTTTCAGAGTCAAGTGTTTCTAATAAATCCTAAAACATAATAGAAAAATATAACTAGGATTAAGCAGGAAATTAAGGTAGTAATTATCTGGCTGAGGCATTGTAAGGATAAGATGAACATAATCTGAAAATTTGTTCACTACCATGGCAACAAAACACATTGAATGACTGAAGCCATGACAATTGACAATTTATTTTTGTAGGCCATAAAAACTAAAGGACAATATATAGAATTTAAAACCTATTTGACTTTTTAAACCTCCCTTATGTAACTAAAAAGTAATAAAATAGGACTGATCTTCCTGTTTTTTGGCCCCTGTCATGACTGATGAGCATAAATCCAGAAAAGCACTTTGCACACAGTTAAATTTTGCTTTTGATTATGTGTTTTGAACATACGTTAAATGTGAATTGTGTCTTTTTTGGCATATGTTCCATATTCTGTCTTTTAAATATGTTATGTTAACTAAAAAGAATTTTGAAAATTTATTCATGGATGAAAATGTTAAACTGCAGTAAAGACAACACAATTACAACAGCAGATTTGAACAATTACTATCTGATGAAAACAACAAATTTTATTTATACCTCTCCATAGCTGGTTTTATACTTTTTCTTCAGTTCCTGGCGTTGTTCATTATTTCTTGTTGTACATATATAAATTATAGCTTCTTCATTGGTTCCTGTAATATAACTGAAATGCTTAGCAAGTGCAGCATGATACAACAGCAACATGTTGATGTAAGAAAGTTATACAAATGAACATTATGGAAAGTGTGACTGACAAAGTAATATGCTAGAGTGGACATACATGTAGATACATAGTTAAAAAGATACAAATGATTCTGTGCACTTAATTGTCCTAGAAGTTTAAGCATTTTAATGATAAAGCCATTAAAATCAGATATAAAAATGTCCATTTCAAATGAAATTGATTAATTTACCTTTTAATTACAAACCGTAAACAGCATTGAAAGAAAACATATTGTAGCCAAAACAAAAGTAATGAAATTGCTTCCTGAATCCTCTGTGATTAATAACAGCCACCAATGTGACCAAAATATTTAAGTAGGTTTCCCTTTCTCTCATTGCTGTTGCCCGAGTGGCTACTGAATAAATATACCAGTAGATAAATTTTAAAATATATATTCTCTTTAAGTTTTCCATTTCCAGTTTGTTATATATCATTTCTGTCTTTTCATATTTTCTTTAATGCTAATTTTCTATCATGCTGAAGCTTCCGAAGTAATGAATAAATATGAATGTGAGGTAACCTAAACCCACTTAAACATAGATTATCAAAGGAAGTGAGCATTTTATTACCAGTCTTTTCTCCTGTTCCTAAATGCTGACTGCTAAGGGATGAAGTGGCAAATACCAATTTTATTGTTTTTGGTTTGACCCAGCTAGGGATCATACCTATGACCTTCCACACTTGAGGATATCACAACCATTACACCACTGAGGCAGTTAGACAAATGTGAAGGTCTAACCATGTTAAATTAAAGTCTGATCTGACAATTGTCTGTTTAAACTGCAAATTATGAAGTATTTATAGAAACAAGAGTTGTTCTTTGACTGACCTACAGATGATAAAGCATAGTGTGTAGCAAAGTCAGCTATGGTTTATTATTAAGTAGCAGTCCATTTAGACTTCGTGCAAATTTTCTCAGAAGTGATACAACTTTTATTTTTATGTTCAGTTATGTCCCTATACTAATTCTTAAATAACTAATTTATAATTTTACATAACTTTGTCACAGGAGATATTGCCTAAAACATTTCAAAAGATTAAACTGTAAAATAATGAATTATCTCCCCTGTTGAAATTTTTACAGTGCATTCTGTGTAAAATATCTCTGCCATGACTGGACTAGAAATGCAAAATGAACCTCAGATTTGAACATAACTTGACATTTTGAATAAATTTGTTTGTTTGTTTGATTGGGGTTTTACGCCAATTTCAACAATATTTTAGTCATATCGCGGTGGTCAGTTTTACTGGTGGAGGAAGCCAGAGTATCCGGAGAAAACCACCGACCTTGGGCAGGTTACTGACAAACCTTATCACGTGCTATGTGAGTTAAGCTCAACCTGTTTTTGTATGGGACAAAGTCAGGAGAGAACTCACGCCATAAAGGTGATAGGCTAGAGTGATCTATACAGGTAAGTTTAAAGCAACTACCAAGACCACTCGGCCACCCATGCCCTTGAATAAATTTAAAAAGGTGTAGGCTTTCTATGATTCTATTACCTTTTGCATGATTTTTCTACAGACTGACAAATACAGGATACTGTATACATTACAATACATTGCAATATTTTTATTGTAAATATTTTCTGAAAGAGAAACTTGCAGTTACTGTATAAACTTGATTTATTACATCTGAAGACAGTATTGGAGTGCACCTTTTCCTAAAATCACAATATTTTCAGGCAGAAAATTTTAATTGAAATAATAAATAAATGCAATATTTCTTAATCTGCAAAATATTTTTCTATGTTCTTACCTGCACCATCACAGGCCTCTTTCAGATACATACAATCCCATTCAGAATCCCATTCTTTCCCCTTTGGCTCTTTTTCCAATGACTCATCATAAAGTTGTGTTCCATCGTATTCTGCCATGAAGGCAACTAAAGGGTCATCTTGTTTATAATGGGAATAATACTTTATAGTGCCCTCTGTTGGATCAATAGTTCCATCCTTTTTTAGATGGTCTAGCAGACGTCTAATGTAGTTTTGGCGAACTCTTTCTAGAAAACCATCATCTTCTTGGCATTTCTCAGCAACTTTTGCGGCTAATTTCTATTTAAAATTATAAAGATCATTTTAAGAATAGCCTAATAGAAACTTTTGCCAAAACAAAAAAAATCTAACCCTTTGCTAACCCTTACCATCAAGTCCCCAAAAACATAGAGCTGCAGCCATTGCCTGTTAATCTTGCCTTACTGCAACTATTTTGATACTGTGCATTTATACAAAAGCATTATCAAAGAATGCAAAATTCATAAATAAAAAAATATATGTGAGTGCTAGGCTTTTTTCCAAAATAAAACAGCTCTGTTTGTCCTCACTGATGTGGAATGGATATAAAGATGGCATATAATATTGATTACTGTTAAAATTTATCTTGTGATTACTGCCAATACACTAAATTATGCATATATATACACCAATGTGTGGAAAAAACTTAGTATTGAGTCTTCCTCGGAAGACGTGTGTCGCCTGCTTGCTCTTTGGCATTGCGGCAAAGAAAAAACAGAGATATTGAAAATAGGAGAAATAATACATCATTTATTGATAAAGCATGTTTTAAAGTTTGGGTATTTGTTCCTGCACGGTTCATTAGGAGTAAACATTTAGAACTGGTCGGGCG
>JAULBM010059542.1:0-10327 GCA_032357055.1 Geukensia granosissima
GTTAAAATAGATGTTAAACGTTGAGACAGTGGTTTAGTGGTACATCTGGCAGATCCAGCTATAAAGCGTTGCTTGTATGGACATTTATGTAATTTCGGTATCCAGTACAAAGAAGGAAGATCAAGATATTATAATTATTAAAACTGGAATGTTTTACAGTGTAAGGTAGAAATTCATAAGACTGACTTTTTTTTTGTTTCCAAAAAAAAAAAAAAAAATGTAAATAAAAACAAACAAAAATTACAAAAATGACACTGAAATACTTGTCTATGGGTATAAAAAACATGACACATCCGAAATCATAGACATTCGTACAGTCTCAATTCAAATGTACATATTTGTAGATTTGGTTATTAAGCTAGACTTAGTGAAAGCAGAGAGGAAAAAAAAACTATATACTAGTTGAAAATTATTCAAAAGACATTTTTTTAAATAGTTACACGTACAATGACGTAGACCGTCTTAATTTTAAAGTAACTTCCAAAATTTTTGATTCAAATTTAAATTGAAGCAAATATTGCATGCGGTAAGTATACCATGATGTTGATCAATGTTGCTTATTCTATACAGATATTACTTTATATCAGACGCATTAATTTCCAGATATGATTATCTAAATGTTTTAGAGAGGTTGGGTTGTCAATACTTTGTCAAAATATATCTTCATATGTTGATAATATTCTATTTTTTAAAAATTACAACAAACGATATGTCACCGAACTCATCCTCAAGTTACAGGTCATGTGAAGCGGTTTCATTCCCTATAGGATATAAAAAGAAAAAATAAATTTCATACATATTAACGATAACAAAGACAGAATTCTTAAAAAGAGATAATTGAGGTTTTATTTCTAACTTTACTCTTACGTGTAACACGACGGGTGCAACTAGTGGAGCAGGAGTTGCTTACCCTTCCAGAGTACCTGAAATAACCCGGGTTTTTGTAGGATTCGTGTTAGTCCAGCTTTAGTTTTTAGTGTAGTGTTGTGAGATCTATGTTAGTCTTTCGTTTAATTTTTTTGGTCATGGTCTTCTCTGTCTTCCGACTTAACGATTTCTGTCTGCCCCTTTGGTGTCTTCGAATTCCTTTAAAGAAACTAAAAAAACGAGGGCTGGATCTCGTTGTCTTGTTTCACTACCAAATACAGAAATTCACAATGCAATTATTTAATAAATGAACTAGATGGATATACCTCCATTTATGATTTTAAAATTTTCCAAGAGAAAATTAATCGTCTTTAAAAACGCTAAGAATATTATAACCATAAGATAAATAATAAAAGAATCTTTATTTATATCGAATATTTTTGTTCATAAATAACTTTTCTATAACCAATATGAGCAATTTTGGAAAATATCATTCCCGTTTATTTGAGATTCAAGGAGACGAAAGACACCATTATTGCCTTAAAGACTGATATGATAAACTTTTTCTGATACTCTTCCACCTGCACTGGTAACTGATACACAGATAGAACTTAAAATCTAGTATTAGCTGAATAAAGTAATATACAACTTTATCAATGCTGAAAATTTCATTAGATTGTAGCTTTTCTCTGTTATTTTAATTTTGTTTACCAGTGCCACGCGAATAGATAACATTCCTTTCATCAAAGAACTAAGAAAACCATAAACACAATAACATTTAAGCTTTTGCTGTACCACTATTAGACTATTTATACTTAATTTAAAAACTTATATAACTTATAGCTTAACTTAATTATGGTAAAATGGAAGTAATATCAAACTAATATCTTTGTAGGGATTCTTTATTTTACTATCACTAGTTCGACAATAATGAAAAATGTATATATTTCAGAGAGATACTTGCTAACTATCGAACCTAGCTTGGTTTATTTTGGATCTAATATGTCCGTCAAATTAACATGCAAAGTAAATAACATCCACAACGAAGTTGTATGGCGGAAGGACAATTCCGTAATCGCAAGTGTCATTGGAATGAAAGATAAAGGTACATGCAATTTTACTGACACGCCATATGATTTGTTTAATTACTTTTGTGACAGAGACAATAGACAATATTTGTTAACAATCCCTCCCAAATCTGCAACCTTTGGGATAAACGGTGCAAAATGGACATGTTCATCAACGGAAGCAGGCAGAAGTAATGAAGTGGAATTTTCCGTTACAGGTTTGCTGATATTCATATTTTTTCGCTGGTATTTTTTAATCAGTTTGACAATAGCCATGTTTACGTCGGGATGGATGTGATAGATCATTCAAGTTGACCTGTTAATCACTGGCAATGTAACGTCAATTACGCCAAAGAATAATAAAATAAACGATATTTTTATATCAGCGTTGTAACATAATTGATAATGAAATTATCAATCAAGTAAGATCAATCGAAAAATACACTTTCGAAAATCCTTTTTATAAATTGAAAAAAAGCGATATGGCTTAAAAATAGTAACAGTGAACCAGTGACGATACAAAGTATAAGTAGAAACACTCAAAAACATATCTTTGACAAAAGACCATTCATACTAATTTGAATCTTCGACATTGCAATGCCTTCTTCCTATCAGCCACCAACTGGTTATTTAAACATGGAATTTTTGTTAACTTTAACATGCTTCAAATAGAAGGAGTATTCTTGTATACGTTTTATTGAATTTTAACTTTCCGACCAGTTTTTCCAACTTCGCCAGTAAATGTAGGACCAAAAATAATAAATAAAAGAAAAAAGACGAAGCAGAAAAAAAACATACAACAAACAGCCTAATCTAGGATGATCTATGGACTGATACTAAAGGTAGATCATTACCAATATTTCCCATAGATATTATTTTTCATACATAGCTGAAATGAAGTATGTATCTAGGCATTTCAAAAAATATACACAAGTATATATATGTCACCGTCCTTATTTTCGTGTTACAGCTTATTATACAAAGCTTGTATAGGGAAAATACACGATTTTGTAGTAAGAAAACCAGCAGACTTTAAGATAGCTTTTATAATATGCGTTCAGAAAATAAAATAAAAGTTGTGGTTCACCGTTTTTGTACGCAGTACTATACAAAATGTCCAAAATCATAGTGCATTCTTTGTAATAAAAATCTGACAGAGTTACCTCCAGTTTAAGAGTTTTAAATTTTTATTTTCAAGAAAAATTGAAATAAATTAAATATGTCTGTAATTACAACAAAAACCTATATAATTTTGATAGCTAGAGTTATTATGTTCCCCTTATGTTTGAAAGTATAAGAAAGAGAATGTACCAGAACTTACTATTTTATACACATGTTCAGTGGGAATGTGCAGTGAAACAGTGTCGATATACCTTAATGTAAGCAAGAAAATACTTAATTTGAACAAAATAAGTTGTTTTGCAAAATTTTATTACATAATAGTACACTTTTTATTCATGTGTCACAGACCTTCCAACTTTATCAATTCCGATAGCAGCAGCTACATGTAATTTTTCCAACACAGTTAATTTGGATCGCATATTAAAGACTACCCTGAACGATCCTCAAACAACTGTAATTTGGCATCACAACCTTAACGGTCAGCTGATAAGATCTTTAGAGGGAAATCGTGGAAGGAACTCATTCCAGCTTCAAATACCTTTCTGTAATTACCAAGATATTGGAGATTATATTTGTAACGTCAGAACAGGTTTTCCCAGTTTACCAACATTGAATGCATCTACAAAGGTTTCAGTAAAAGGTTCATGGAATAAATTAACATAGTATGGTTACTGCATGAGATGAAAATCAAACACAAAAAGTAAAAGTAGATTGTAAAATTTATGCAAAGTCAGAATAAAACTTAAACAACCATAAAAACAAACGTCAATATACAATCTTTAGACTGTTAGTGGTTCTGCTACTTAGCTATTGCTAAAGATTCAATATTTTTTATATTTTCAATTTTTTTTTGTCTATTTATTGTTATTATCTGAATTAAATATACAAAAATATTTTATTTTAAAGGGAGTCATTTCTCAATGCAGAAGTTTTTTTACCAATATTTTAATCATGTTACCTAAAGGGTACAGATACAGGTCTTAATCAAAATTCAAAATTGAAATAAAAAGTGCTAAAAATATAAGTTGATTCTTACAGGTCCACCAGTGGTTACAAACAAAAACATTTCATGGTCTGGATCAACACTCTCTATAACAGTGATGTTTTATTCAAATCCCTTTCCTGAGGATCCTGTTTGGTACTTTAAGAACAGATCTCTATCCGTTGATTATAGATATTCAAAATCTACATCTGCTTCCAGGATACATATCATTCTACATAACAGAGACGCCATAATAGATGGATTTATCTCGACGTTAACTCTAAGGAACTATTCTAAATCTGCCGATGGAGTCTATATATTTTTAGTACAAAATAGTATTTCCGTAATGGAAGAAAAGACTATTATAAACAACAGTGGTAGGTGTAAGAATAAAAGCTTTTCAGTGTTTGTAAGTTGTTCAATGTCATTTCCACGTATTCAATGTCATTTAAGGTTACACTACACTAAATCTAAAAATAGCATAGTGCCGTAGAGGAGTAAATAAACAGCAAGGGCTGACTTTAACTTTCAATTAAACTACTGTAAACAGTCTCACTGCACCAGTTTAAGAAAGTGAAATACAGAAATGTGTAAGAAAGAAAATAATTCCAAACTTATTGAAATTAGTGACATAATTTGTTTTCTACCAAAATCCAAAGGCAGGCTAATATTTTGTAAACTTTGACCTTTTGAACATGCTTGAACTGACGGGTCAATATGTCAATCAGCTGAAAATTTCTTAAATGACATTAAACCTTCCGTGCCGTTTTAATATGTTGTGCCTGGGTCATGGCACTTTCAGAAAAATAGGTGTCACTGAAACTGAACTTCAGGTAAAAATTTAATTAGCAAAAATGTTATAATGGCCGCCTATGGAGTTTGATTTACTCTAGTTTAGCCTTCCAGACAGAAATCTGTTAGACAATTAAAAGAAATTGATAATGACTTGACATAACACATTCTTGACTACAATACGACAAATCATATCAAATCTACTTTTACCGAATTTTAAAATTATAAATTGTAAACATTAGTCTATATGATCCTTTGTTCGGAGTAACTTCTACTTTACTCATTATTGATACCTATTTTAAGATTTCTTTTTAATTTTAACCAGTTTTACTTTAATTTTGGTTAAAAAAAACAACAATGACTACTTATTAAAATATACTGTTTAATACTATAAAAGAGTTGTTGATGCTGTTACCTTAAGAAAAAAATATTCATTTCATTACTTCAACAAAATGTTTAAACATTTGGGTTAAAAAAATTGTCTTAATAATTTGTCTTCAAATGCATTTTTAAACTAAACCTATAGTTACGATTCTTTTTAATAATTTTATCTTGTCTATAGAGAATTCGAAACGTATTGCACTTAGTAGTTGTCCGATCGATTTGATGGAGTTTGAGTACCTCTTTTACCATGTTAGGATCTCGGACTTCCTTAGGGTTCTGTTCTTTTGTTACTGATAAAAGGATACTCCTTGAAACGTAGAAAAATCACACTTTAATTGCCAATGTTTATTCAACGTTGGTAAACTTGTTTTTATACCAGAAAAATGATAGAACATTTGGGTAGACTCAATAGTTTGTCAATCGAATGGCAGTTGAAATATTTGATTGATCATCTTTATAAAAGATCAGATATTTTCATCATATCAAATTGCTGATGTAATTTTGACATTTGTGAATGTAACACGTGTAAATCTTAAAATACACTTTTCAATATACATTGTACACGTAATTGTCAGATATGTCATGGGAGTCATGTCTACTTTTCAACAAGCAAAGCCATGTACTCTGCACTGGAAGATAACAAAAATAAAAAATAAAAAAAGGCAGGCGACTTTGTCTGATATCATCAAATTTGAGTTATCTTAAGACTGACATGCAATGACATTGACGGGCGTTTTATTATTTTAAAAAATTGTCAGTTTTGCACAAATGGCAGAACAGTTTAAAGAGCTACAAAAGTCATCTTCCTAGATAAACACGAAATGCTTTATACTTGTCTTCTGCTCTCTGTCTGTGTTTAGTTCAGTTGCACGGCGTGACCGGACTTGTTGAGATGAAGTTTCTATTCTTCACTGAAAGCTTGTTATGTAAAAGTGACAACGGAGTAATTACATTGGTTTCTTGAATGTATTTAAATGATAACAAGAATATATTTGCCATCACTGACATAGCTCAAGGTATCCATGTCACATATACAATAATATCTTAATTCATGTAAATAAAACAGACAATTACGTACAACCTAGGAGTAACGTGACATTATGTGTTTTGACAGAGAAAAACAGTTATAGTGGCAACAGAATAATCTCAAGCAATAAGTTATTTCATCTTGAACATTAATCAATTATGGACTTTTGTTGAGGTCAATACGTTATATATGGACCTGGAAGGTCCATATGTAACGTATTGACCGAGACAAAAGTCCTTAATTTTTATATTATAAATGTAACAAGGACATTTTGTAAGGCTTCAATAAAACATCATAAAAATACAGGGCCTGAATATTCTATTTGACACTTGTCTTGTAAGGAAATAAAAAAAATATTCATTAAATCTTTCAAATTCTTATGATGATATCTTTTTTGCAAAAAAAAAAACAATCAATCTCACAACATTTTATTTTTTTCGTCAGCCGTTTCCTTCGGCTGTGGTAGGTAGTAATCCGCACGTGTGAGGAACGGACTACATATCCGGATCTAAATTTAGTAACTCCGATTTAATATCATCAAAAAATAGTAAAACCGAGTCAATATCATCTAAAAATAGTAAAACCGAGTCAATTTTTACTATTTTTAGATGATTTTGACTCGGTTTTACTATTTTAGATGATATTGACTCTGTACGTTTTTTTATCATTTTAATCACGTGACTGTTTCAACCAATGAAGTAATAAGAAAATCTTCCCATGCATAATATTACCATATATGCACATGTAATAAGTGCTTTTTTGGTCATATAAATATCTCGTTCACTATGTACACAATCAGAAACCGTTGATCGTAGTTTTAAAAGCAGAAAAAGATAAAGAGCACTAAAAGGGGTGAAAAATTCAAGTTTACCAAAGTTGATTATATGTGGTGAATTTTAACATGTTAAATGTACATTTTAACATGTTCAAGGAGTAATATCTCATCAATGGCTTTAGAGCCAAAATATAAGAAATCCGATATCCAAACATAGTAAAAGAAGTATTTGAAAAAGAAAGTAGACAGTTTCATTTATTGAGCTCATTGCTCACAGTACATTTAGCTTCTGTAATGACATTACGTATATTATATAAATTAAATTAAAAAAATATGTATTTAGTCTTCGTTCTTCGGAATGAAGTTTTCTATATCATATATTGAAAATGGTTTGGTGTTTGCTGAAATATATTTCAAGACGGTGCAATATATGTACGGATTGTTATAAAATAATGCAAGTATGTTTAGTTTAAGAAAAAATCATAACAGTCTAAAATGTTTTATTTTATTCATAGTCTTGTTATCAATAGATACAGCACATAAGAATCATCCATTATTGAGTAAATTGAAGAAAGAGTAAAAGCCAAAGAAAAATAAAAAAAAGATTGAATTAAAATATTTTAAATTGATCTTAATCATTGCAGCACAAAGGAATCTTTATCATTTTATTTATTATTTATTTATTTATTTATTTATTTATTTATTTACAAGCTTGACCGTTTATATAAATATACGAAATGTTTTATCTTATTTCACTATTTTTTCATTAAGCAAATTATCTTTTCATGAAAGATCTCAACTGGTTGATGCTCTCTGTTCATTAATTGTATAGTAACAACATGAGGCTGCATGAGTGTTCATGATGAATATGCTATGCTCATTCTAAGTAATATAAAAAGGAGATATAGTATGATTGTCTATGAGACAGCCATCCATAGCATGTAATCACAAACTTCTGTAGGTTTTCCTATGGTGAACAAATGTTCACATCTTACGGAAAGCTGCAATAGGCCCCAAAAATCAAAAAGTGATGATATTCAAATATAGCAACTTTATGCCAAATAAGTTAACAAAATCTTGTTTGACAGGAAATTGGTATAAACAGACTCAAAAATCGCTTGTAACATATTCACCACTGATACACTAAAATAAAGTCGCATACAAATTTCAAATAAATTAATTCAGTGGGATTCGAAATTTTTCAAACAAAAAATGACGACACAAAAGTTTATCTTGCATTGAAACCATAAAAATAAAAGAACCTTTTGAGTTCCCCACAATATCATAATGAACCAGTATACCCATTCATCAAAGTTGGATAATTTTTGCGTTTCCACGGACAGATAATCCATCCAAGCATTTACTTTTACATACAAATTCCAAAAGTTTCGTTGAAATCCACTAACAAATGAAAGTGCTACCCAGGCGAAACTTGCTAAACACAAAAAAATCCTTTGTGCTTTTTTTGACAAACATCTGTAAAAAATCATTCCAAGCCTTTTTGACAACTTGTCAACTGAGGTGCTTCGCAAGCGCAACATGTTGACATGTGAAAAGTGAACAAATGAACATTTGGGTAAGTGTGGACACAATATAGTGCTGGACACAGTAATATAAATAGATAAAAGACCATTTTGTCTCATATTAACATACTATGTAAAGCGCTCATTGAAAGGAATCAAATGCAAAACAACTTATCAAAATCGGAAGAAAAAATAAAAATTTCTCATTTCATGGAAAATGGCATTTTTAAAAACGTATGGCCCCATTTAAACAAAATATTTTACAAAAAATGCTTGGAGTAACTTTTGTTGCATTTTTCAAAAGAATCCGTTTCAAAAAAAAACCCATCAAAATCGTATGAGAAATTTTAAAAAAAGTTTCAAAAATTAGGGCGCGACCATTTTTGGACCTCCTTTATCTCAATAACAGTAAGAGATAGGCCATGACGATTGAAATATTTATGTTGATTTTTTTGTTGGGGAATACAAAGAAAACAAAACCCACCAAATTGGACAAAAAACTAAAAAATAATACATTTGAAAATTGAAAAATCCCCCTTTGGACCCTCCTTGAAAACGATCAGGGCTAGATGACCCAAAATCATCCCAACCTGTATTTTTTATTGGTATCATTGTTTTAAAATTTCAAATGGATCCAAATAATAGAACACAATTTTTTGAACGGAAACCTAAATGTCTACGCAGTCGACGCCGACGACATGCCCATAACATTATACGACCACAAAATTTTGCTGTCGTATAAAATTCAATTAATTGCATGTATTACCCGTTTGTGAATTTCTATTTGCGATTGATTTCCTGAGAGTTTACCATCACAATAAACATGTACGTGTTGCATCGACGTTTTGTACAAAATTGATGATATCATATAAAACGCAGTAACGTTGACGATGGTAAACGGACTATAATCGTCCACAGGTGCAGGACGCGTAATAAAAAATATACTAAATATACTACATTTTTTTAAATTATCGGATTAATTTGCATTCTTTACAATTAAGTAAAATCCTAAAATCCAAGATTTTTTAATTTCACACTGAATAATTTGTTTTCGAATCTGTGTGATTATCATGATTTATGAATAGTCTCACATGTAATTTTGTTTTTCTTTTTTTCATTATTAAAATGACCTGTTGAAGTTGAAATTCGCCTGTCATTTGGTGGATGACTGTCTAATGGACGATCATACCATATCTCTTATTTTTAAATATTCTTTGTGGTATCTTGGAAGGTAAATTTCATTTTCCTATAGAAAGATATTGTTTTGATAGGAAATTCATATTCCATTCAGAAAAGAGTTCTCCAATTGGGAAATATTTCCCCATCGGAAACTTCAAAATTGTTTGAGAAATTGCCAATTCCAATTGCAAAACAATATTTTCATTCAAACCTCAAAGGTTTATTATTATACCATTTAAAATATTTATAGATAATTTCAGTTAATAGTTTTCCAGTGTAAAGACGGTCAATTTGGTATGCAATTCAACATACATTTTTGAGTAAGCGTTAACGATTTGCCAGAATAAAAATGGCAAATTAAAAAAAATTAAGTTATAGACGACAAATAAAAAATCTTGAAGTCGTCTTGTGTTTTATCTTTCACGCTACTGTTGATTATCATTTTTCGAATCGTATTTATTTACATTACAAAAATCTACAAAGTGAATCTTCGTCAAGAGCAGACAAAAGATCCCTTGACGTCATGAGAAGATGAGCTTAAAACGGTCTTTTTTAATCGAGGCGATTAAAACTCACCACAACAAGCTTGTTGACTGCTTGATCAGATTT
>JAULBM010059553.1:0-10326 GCA_032357055.1 Geukensia granosissima
TTTTTACTCTGGGACTCATCAGATATTTTGGAGATGAGTCCCAGGGACGCATGGGTTTTAGAAATGATGAGTCCAAACTGTTTTTGACGCATCCAGGACGCATATACGTGCCCTAACGAGAACCCTGATGTTACAGCCCTAACCCCCATTACTGTGACAAAAATATAAATCCTTAATTTTAAACCTACTTCATAGGGTGGTCCAGCATGGAATTTCAGTACAGCAAAGTCCTTGTTGTCTTCACAGGGTGTCTACAATACATAAAAATCAAAATTTCTGAACCTAACTGTTGTCCAGTGGTTGTCATTGTTTAATTAGTCATTCACCATTTTTGCATTAGATTACATCGATTGTCGTGTTTTATATTTAGTTTCACATTTTGTATTTCAGGGCCTTTTACCGCTTCCTTTATGGTATGGACTCTGGTTCATTGTTGAAGGCCATAATGGGACTGTAGAATATAAATTCTACTGTCATTTGGTGGGTGGCTCATTCATAGACAATCATGCCACATGTCCTATTTTTATACTACTGGTATTACACAGAGATAAAACCAAATGACTCAAACTAAGTGTGGTAAAATATTACATAAACGAACATGCCAATATACCTTTCATATCTAAATTTAAAATTTGAATTTAGATTCTGGGAAAAACATGTTATTTTGACTTGGAGATAAGTTTCAATGTATTGTAAGCTAAATGCACCTTAATATTACATAAAAACTAAAACAACTTTACAACTGTTATTGCATTAGCTGATTGAATAAATTTTACCAGTAAAGTTACAATCCTACACATCGCACATGATAAGGTCTGTCAGTTACCTGCCAAAGTTCAGTGTCCAGCTTCCTCCACCAACACAATTTGAAATATTTTTGAAAGCGGCATCCCAATCAAAAGAAAAAAAAACAAAACAAATACAATCCTACATCTTCCTTACTTACCAATGTATAACTTGGAGGTTCTGTTTTATCGATTAAATCAGGATAAAATATCTGTAAACATCAAAAACATGTACAAGTTTTTAACTAACAATAAAAAATTATGTCAAATTTCTAAAATAACATATCAGCCACCAAAAAACTGGCAGAAAGAATACAAAACCAAATATACCAACTTTGTAAGATTAAGATCAAAGATATCATGAAGAATGACTCAGGATGTTGACAAATTTATTATGGGCACAAAATATTTTTGTTTGATTGATTTTTCTTAAACAATTCTTTCACAATGGCTAACACTAAGCATGAAATAAAATGGCCAATTTGTTCATGAGCATCCTGAGTCATTCTTCATGATATCTTTGATCTTAATCTTACAAAGTTGGTATGTTTGGTTTTGTACTCTTTCTGCCAGTTTTTTGGTGGCTGATATTACCCCAAAGCATGTTAAATGTTATAATATGTTTCTACCAAATTACAAAAACAAATCTGTAAAAGTATTTTTATTTGCAGATTTTCCACAAATTTCCAATTAATAATTGTTATATGTAATGTCCTATACATATTTGCTGACTTAAATTTTGCAAATTTTGCTTATCATTACATTGTCTAGCATACATCAGACATTTTGCACTTACAATTTTAGGAGGACTTTCTATGTTAAATAAGTGAAGAATACTTACTTTAAACTTGTATCCTTGTACAATTTTAGGAGGAGAGTAATCAATATTTTAACTGAGAGTACTTACATTAAACTTATATCCTTGTACAATTTTAGGAGGAGGGTTCTCTATATTTTAATTGTAGAGTATTTACATTAAACTGATAGCCTTGTACAATTTTAGGAGGAGGGTTATCTATATTTTATATGTACTTACATTAAACTTATATCCTTGTACAATTTTAGGAGGAGGGTTATCTATATTTTAATTGTACTTACATTAAACTTTTATCCTAGTACAATTTTAGGAGGAGAGTTATCAATATTTTAACTGCAGAGTACGTAAATTAAAGTTATATCCTTGTACAATTTTAGGAGGAATGTTATCTATATTTTAATTGTAGAATACTTACATTAAACTTGTATCCTTGTACAATTTTAGGAGGAGGGTTATCTATATTTTAATTGTAGAGTATTTACATTAAACTTGTATTCTTGTACAATTTTAGGAGGAGGGTTATCTATAATTTAATTGCAGAGTACGTACATTAAAGTTATATCCTTGTACAATTTTTGGAGGAGGGTTATCTATATTTTAATTGTACTTACATTAAACTTATATCCTTGTACAATTTTAGGAGGAGGGTTATCTATATTTTAATTGTAGAGTACTTACATTAAACTTGTATCCTTGTACAATTTTAGGAGGAGGTTTATCTATATTTTAATTGTAGAATACTTACATTAACATTATATCCTTGTACAATTTTAGGAGGAGGTTTATCTATATTTTAATTGTACTTACATTAAACTTATATCCTTGTACAATTTTTGAGGAGGGTTATCTATATTTTAATTGTACTTACATTAAACTTATATCCTTGTACAATTTTAGGAGGAGGTTTATCTATATTTTAATTGCAGAATACTTATATTAAACTTGTATCCTTGTACAGTTTTAGGAGGAGGTTTATCTATATTTTAATTGTAGAATACTTACATTAAACTTATATCCTTGTACAATTTTTGGAGGAGGGTTATCTATATCGTAATGAGTCTGATTATACTTGTTCCACTCAAATCCCTGAAAAATTAAACATGGATGTTTGTAAAGATCAGTAACATTTTATGATCTAACAAATTACTTTTGTCGTTAAGTAGAATAATTCAAACATACACTATTTGAATTCACACATATACATATATTTTTTTAATTCATAAGTGTACATATATTATTTTAATTCATATGTGTATACATATTATTTTAATTCATACATGTTGAATAAAGCATTAAAGATCTTAATTTAAATCAATAAAGCTCACATATATTGAATCTTTATCAACAGTGGAGTAAAAGAACATTTCTTTCACCTTATAATTACCAAAATGAAATCAAGTACAAGGGGAACATGTTTTAAACAGAATATCTCTGATTTCACAAGGAAATATTGGATATCTTTTTGCAAATTATTTTCTACATTTAATTAAAAAAAATTTATATTTTCATCAGTGTAAACTCAAATTGACAAGTTATAATTCTGGTTTCATCTAAATGTGTTAATTTTTATTTACAATCCCCTTAAACAGTTTACATTCCTATTCACTGTTCAGTGCTCCTTTGAAAGGAGTAAGTTTTCATATAATTGTTTAAAGAATTTATTTCCCTTCCTAGTGTTTAAATTTCAGTCACATGGGTAGAACACTTTCTTGAATAAAATTTTCAAATATTTAATTTCATATCAGAATTTGATTGGATTAAAACTAAAATCACAATTAACAGCTCTACAGCTCTACAGGTTCTCAGAGGGATACAGGTAAAATTGATTAATCAGCTGATTGATGTCTCTGACCACCGGATATTTTTACACCTGTAAAATGTAATCAACACTGCAGCAATATCAAATAATGCTAGGTGTGTCACTGAGTGGATAAAACAATTTGTTAAGGTTTCTACTGGTACCAGAAGAACTTGAAATAGAAACCAGTCTTTGTGTAGTTGTCAAGTGCTGCACCTAGCATTATTTGGTATAGCTAAACACCAGAATATATGGTGTAAATTGGCTATAGTCCAAACAATTTAAAAAGTTCAGATGATAGTGATCTTAAGAGCTAATATAGTAATATTTGACTTTATTACATAAGTTAGTTAATGGAAAATACTATTGTGACAGAACGGCCTACCTGAGTTGTATTCAGGTAGATTTATAGCCAGTTTAAATCGACTGGGCTAAAGGAAAATTTCTTTAGCTCACTTGGTAGTGCGGCTGGCTGGTAACATAGAGGTACCGGGTTCAATCCCCAGTGGTGGCGATCGTAATTTTGTGTTGTAAATAATGCTCTCCGGTTACACTATCTTTTAAGGGAAGGAACTGAAGATGGTTGTAAAAACTGAGACTTTGTCGGAAAATCATATTTATGGTGCGTAGGGAACTCTGCCTTATTTTAAAGCAATGGTAGTGCTAAAAAAATGATTGATGTTATAAAGTTTTTAGGTTTACTCAGGGTTAAGTTTATACAGGTATTACTGTATATGTGGAATGTTTTTATAAACTTACAGTGTGGACTCTGTTAAAGAACCTTGGTTTTCTAGGTCTATACTTGTCTGACCAAAGGAATGACTGGGTTGTCAAGGGAACCTCAACACTAAACTGGGCTTCATCATCATTCATACCCTCTCTAGCTTTCTTCTCAAACTCAGACTCTGCATCAAGCTGTAATATACAAACAAAAAATTTTTGATTTAAACATACCTATAAAATCCTTTTACTGGCTTCATGGAAATGTAAAGAAAACATAAATATAGTTAAAAATTATGTCTTCTTTTGTAAAAATTATTTGAAGTTGAATTTTTATCACTGACACATCGAATATTGATACTGTATAATTTAATTTATGGACCTACCCTGACTTGACCTGAAGTTTTGACTTGATCCCGAGCCAATTCCAATTTTTTCATATCGTCAGCCACTTCATACACAACAGTGTCAATATCCAGTTCATTTGTCTGTAACAACTTGGGAGAATAACATCCAGCTTCATAATCTAAGTAGGCCTGTTCTTCTAAATCATTCTCTGTTATCAAATCTTCTTCACTGAAATAATATTAAATGTATTACCATATTCTGCACACTAAGCACCCAGGGCACTTAAAAAATTTAAAAAACTGGGACTTATTAGAACCAGCCTAATTCGAAAGTTGATCAAGTCCAGTTGGAAATATTTTCTGCTTCTGTCGTTTAGAATAGCCAGAAATGAAGAATTCTAGTTTACCTCCTCCACATTTAATGTGTCCCGATATAACAAATTGATGTTTTCTCTAATAATTTTCTATTCATAGAACTTGTAAAGCTTTGTTACAGCCCGATTTTGAGGGGGTGGCTAAACATTTCAAACAAAATTAAGGTTAGGCGCGCTTTTAGCGACAGGGTGGTTAATAAGAGGAGTATGGTATAACTAATCATTCCCATTTTAATCACCATTATATATATTAAGAATATTTGACAAATATCACATATATTCCATAATTATCTTATTAACATATATAAGTTTTGGGCCTTTTTTTTCACATTCTAAATAAGATTATCATGTCAAAAAAACTACCAGTTTTCTACTAAGGTTATCAATTGTGTAAAGATCTAAAGCTACTTATTCTTACTTATCATTTTCTTCCTCATTCTGGTTACCTATTCCACTGGTACCTGGTTCTTCCCCTTGACTGATGGTTGGCTCTGCAGGAGGTGGCATAACCATAGAATCTACAGGAGGCGTATCAGATCGTTCTGTTTTCACTAAAGGAGAATCTGATTTAGATCCTGAGGGAAACAATGGAGTTGTTTCTGTGATTCCTTGCTGTAAGTATAAAAAAGCAATGTGTCTCGTAATTAATAGAAAGTAATTTTCAGCAAATATTTCCATCCTGCTATTAAACTGAGTAACTTTTTTACACCATCACTTTAACTCTGATAGTCACAGCTAGCTTTCATCATTCTCCACAAATTTTTATAACAACCAGTGAGGTTTCATAATCATTTGGTATCAGTCTTTAATCTATTTATTAATTTTAAAAATTTAATCTTCTTCTCTGAAACCACTAGACCAAACAAATTGAAACTTGACCTGACAGATTTATTGAATGACCTCTGTAAAGTTTACACATATCGTTCTGGTTGGTCAGCTAACATGGAAGCCACAGTTAGTTCTAGTTTCTAATAGGCCAGATTTTTAAAAGTCTTCTTTTTTGACATAGGAACAAATAAATCGAGACTTGATCTGAAGCATCTATGGGATGCCTGCTATAAAATTTTCATTTATCATCCTGGTTTGTCCACTGACAGCGATCTGTACAGGTAAGTTTAAATCACCAACCTAGACAACTTAGCCGCCCAGGCTCCACTTTAAAAATTACATATTTTTGAAAGCACAAGGCCAAACAGATAGAAAAAAATTGTACACATATACAATCTTGAGTACACAACCAAAATTTGACAAAAATAAAAAAAAGTATGTAATTAACAGAAATAGAACAATAAATTATATGAATAACAATAGAATTATAGTTTTTATTAATAACTAACAATTATATTATTTTTATCATCTTTTCTTGATGATTACAGTCCAATGCAGAATTCAAAATGTTTTGTATTTATTGTAAAATGTACCCTCTCTATAGTTAATTGATGATTTTAAATAATATAAGGAATCAGGCCTGTTTTCTGGAAAATGATTTGTTAATGTTACTGTTGCACCTTAATTTGTTTTCCATAAAACTTAGCCCTCTGCACTATGCACACATTGAAATATGTTCAGTTTGACAGAATGGTTTTAAAACCAATTCTTTTGCTATTGTTTTATTTTTAAAATTTCATGTTCCAATATTAACATGGTCATAAAAACTTTTCAGAATGCAGGACTTTACATTGTTTACTCTAGGTTAGAACCGCTGTTAATTGAATTATTGCCTAAATGCTGTAAACAACTAGAAAAATAGATACCAGTCAATCAGTATAAAATATAACCTTTTTTTATAGGCCTGGATTTTTTATTTTGGTAAACTATTAATCTGGCTATTTGATTTTGGTAAGCTATCAACCTGGCTGTTTGATTTTTACCTCAACATCAACAATTACTGGACCAGTATAACTTATAATATCTCTATTAACAAATTTCACAAACCTTTTCTCAAATAAAGATGACATATTTTGAATAACTATTCAACTACAAGAATAAACCTGTAACTGACTGTGAGGTCTGTTGTGTTGTTTTACCTTAAATTTGACCTTGACCTTTGACCTACTGATTTGAAGATTACAATACATAAACGTCCAATCCAAGTACAATGTATCAGTTTTAACTCCTTTTTAAATGGTACACAAAATATTGGGCAGACATCAACAGATAAAATAGACAAATGAATTGGACAACAGCGTGATCTATGTGGCAAGGCACTCATAAATGATAAGGATTTAAAATATTAATTAATTCAACATTTACTAACCTCTTGTTTTAATTTGAATAATTTAGCTCTAAGAACTTCCTGATGCCGTTCTCTCAATCTTGTTCGAGCCATATGAGCCTTCAATTGTTGTAGTAATGATTCCCAATAACCTACAATCACAATGATATATTTTGTACTAAAATGTATACTTGGCATTACCAAAAATTTACTGTATTATAAGACCAATAATCTAAATCATGATGATATATTTTGTATTTAAATGTATACTTGACATTGGTAATGACTAACCCAACAGTACCAGAAAATTAACTGTATTATAAGACCAATAATCTAAATCATTATGATATATTTTGTATTAAATGTATACTTGATATTGGTAATGACTAACCCAACAGTACCAGAAAATTAACTGTATCTAAGAACTGAATGCTTATCGTTCCCATCCACAAGTTGATTAAGAAATGATGAGTAACCTTGTGTATTTGGATAGGCTACAATCCATTTGGAGTGTAAGCACTCTAGAATTTTTCTCTTTTTTGATAGATAAAATTTATAATTATTGATAGTCTTGAGTTGAAATTAGTCTAAAAATTGTAGGAGCTATCTCTAAAAACAGAAAATTTGTTTGAAACTGTCTTGTAAGCACTCCAGAAAATTTTTTTTCTGGATTTGTTGATTCTTTACAGTAACACAAGAACCACACTGGAAGGTACTTCAGGTTTACACAGAAAATCCTCATACAGACTGAAGTCAAATTAAATATATAACAAAATTTCAAAAGATCTTCCAACAATTTCTTTATCTGACATTCTGACTTTTTATTTGGCAAGGTCTTAGGGTGGCTTTGTTTTGAAGCACAACTTCAAAATAATGTGATGAATGTATTGTTATGTAATATTAGAAACAATATCCAGACATTTTTAGGCCACTTTGATGGTCCAATTTTCAGTGCTGTTCACATGTATTGTCACAAGACTGGGTATTTTTTCAGTATAATGGATGTATAAAATTACACCTAGGACAGGCAGATCCATTGCAATGCTCGGAAAAGTCTTGTTAATTGTGAAATTTCTATTTTGTTTTGTCCCAGTATGCAAAGGTACAATGGTTGCCTGCAGGCTTTGCCTTATTCATATTTTAGACAGTTGGTCAATGAAATGGAAAATGGGCCCAGTTTAAAATTGTAAAGGTCAGTACAGTTAGGTATAATTTCACTGGTATATGGGCTCAGTTTAATATTGTAAAGGTCAGTACAGTAGGGTATAATTTCACTGGAATATTGGCTCAGTTTAATATTGTAAAGGTCAGTACAGTTAGGTACAATGTCACATGTAAAATGTTTTCCTGTACAGATCTAAACTTCATGTTAATTACTTGTAAAATTATAAGACGAATCAACCTGGTTTTCTGTTTGCTGCCTTCTGTTTATAATTATGATAAAATAAATACCTATATCCACACCTTTTCTGCCCTTTAGTTTTTGTTTAATCTGTTCCCTGTATAAAATATATACCTGTATCAATGCCTTCTCTGCCCTTCAGTTTTTTCAATCTGTTTTTTTACATAAAATAAATACCTATATCCACGCCTTCTCTGCCCTTAAGTTTTTGTTTAATCTGTTCCCTGTATAAAATAAATACCTATATCCACGCCTTCTCCGCCCTTCAGTTTTTGTTTTATTTGTTCCTCCAGTAATTGCAGTTGATTAGTTGTCTTCCCTTTAAATATGGCACCAACCTCAGAACTGACTGATTCATTAATACCCTCTCTTCTATCTCTGAACTCTGTAATAAAGAAATATTCGACAAATCAAATGCTCCAACCTTAGAACTCACTGATTCGTTCATAAAGTTGTATGTTTCCGTAGTTTAGGATAGCCAAATATGAAGGATTCTAGTTAACCTCCTAAAAATATCTCTCAATGTTAAAATGTCGTTGAAATGTCATAATGTTTGAAATTATGCCAGTTGTGTGTTGGCATTTAACATTGGGTCGCACAATTTAAGAAATGACCAATTTATATGAAATTTAGGTAGGATTGGTAGTAGTGTTTTAAGAACAAAAAGGGTAATATGATTTCAAATCCAATCCTTTTAGATTTATCATCAGATTAACTCAGGCTTGACTATAAATTGGTCTCTGTTATGGTTACATAATAACAGAACAATTCAAGCAAGCCATAGATTAACAAGTGATCAACATTTTACATTAGGGTTTTTGCAAGAGTAATATGATAAATCATCATTGTATCTTTGAGGAAAAAAAGCCAATAGTATATCAGCAACTGGTTTCTGTACGCCCACAGTCTCGATAATGTTAAAAGATAAGGAGAGATCACATCTTATAGATGAGAATCTGGGAACAACACTCATCCAGTCATGGTCTGACTAATACCAACCTACCTCATCTGTGCAATGGTAACAACTCCCGCTATTTCCGCTTTGCTATGGACAAAACTCTTGTATGAATAAAGAAGAAATTCTTCTAAAATTGTTGACCATCATAAGTACTCATAAAAATATTCAGTATTCAGTCATTCTCCTTTTCTCAAATAAGTAGTTCCATCTTTGCGCTCAATGTTTACGAGGTTACTGGAGTGAGCAAGAATGGTCTGACTTAAAACCAACCTACCTCTATTATTGGTGTTTATTCATGGTCAGACTAAATACCAACCCACCTCTCTGATTGGTGTCAATATTTAAGGTCTGACTTAATACCAACCCACCTCTCTTGGTGTCAATTAAAGGTCTGACTAAATACCAACCCACCTCTCATATTGGTGTCAATTCATGGTCTGACTAAATACCAACCCACTTCTCTTATTGGTGTCATTTCATGGTCTGACTAAATACCAACCTACCCCTCTGATTAGTGTCCAGTTTCCTCAGTTTTGACAGTTCATCAGTTGTTACTGTAATAATGTCCCTCCAGTAATCAGCATTCTTCCCTTGTTCTAATTCTAGGTAAACTTTTATGTCTTCTAATAAATCCTCCATGTCAGTTATTGTCAGACCCTGAAAATTGAAACTTTTATTTTTATTTCAACTTTCCAAACCGTTTTATATCTTGAAATTCCTGTATAACAGAAAATAAATAAAATTGCCTAAACTTAGCTTTGAGTCTTCCCTGGAAGACGTGTTTCGCCTGCATATTGACAACAGAACATTGTAGATAAACATGGTTTTAGTACTTGCTTGACACAATAATGTTTTTGACACAGTAATATGTTTGACACAATAATTTGTTTGACACTGTAATGTGTTTGAC
>JAULBM010059564.1:0-10326 GCA_032357055.1 Geukensia granosissima
TGTAATGTCCTCGGATCGATTCCCAGTGGTGGCGGTTGCGATTTTTGTGTTGTCAATAATGCTCTCCTGCTACATTTGGCGCCCTACGGAAAAACCCACGGTGGTTAGCTGGAGACTAGCCAGGGTTTGTTCATGGTAAGAATGAATCTTAAGGCGTGGGGAATCGTGACAGTACGGCCTACCTGAGTAGTATTCAAGTAGAAATATAGCCACTGTTTATAGACTTTGCTATAAGAATAAAGAAATATTTCTTAAGCTCGCTCGGTAGCGCGGCTGGCTGGTAACATAGAGGTCCTTGATCGATTCCCAGTGTTGGGTGGCGATTTTGTGTCATGCTTTCCTGCTACACTTACTTACGTCTATCACAAATATTCAAACGCCCACTTAATTGTTTTGCTACGACCACATTTGTAGAAGCGCAAGCTTTTGACAATATCCAACGGTTCTCTTAATCTCAAATGTTATGTATATCACGATATCTTTTCGATCAAATACATTTTTCGGTATATTATGAGTAGTATACGGGGACAGATTAGCGCTTATTTTTCAGGTAGAGCCGGAAATGACGTCACATGTGACGAACTAGAAAGTGACGTAAACTAAAAATGAATACATCGGAATTTTCGTGATTTTCGGGTGTCGTCGTGTTTTTTACGAGAGCTCTTGGATTGCTTGGTATCAGGCAAGGGCAAAGCTCTTACTATATAGAAGATTATTTATACCCCGTGTAATTCAAAAACTAACGACCGTTGTGACAATGACGGACAGATTAGCAGTAAAATTTTTAAGATGTTTAATAAAGAACGAAGAAATATATTGCATTTGTCTGAAGTGAACAGTGGCAAGTGACAGCACAAAATCAATGATGTCTTTACTTCGTCAATTCAAGTCATTGCTTTTCATCCCCACGATGATTTTAAAAGGAACATGTTGCTCGCTTCCTCTGCCATGAGGTTTGATCCAATTTTCAATACTTGCTTTGAAGATATGATCTTGATACTTATAATCCTCTACAGCACGCTCATTTTAAAAACAAAACATGTATTGTTATGATAAAATGACTATTTTAAAGGGCTATAGCTCAGGTATCTGGGTATTTGATTTTAAGCGGTCATTAATCTTTCATCTTCCTGAAATTAGAGAAAAAACTTGGACATAACGTTTAAAGTTGATTAAATTCGGAAATTATTAGTGATTTTTTATATTATTATTTCCGTCGTGTCATTTTATTTTTGGTTTTTTTACTATGAATTGCGGATTCCTCATTTTGCAGTTCTACTCTGGATAGATTATTGCAGACAACGAAATGTAACGTGTTTGACCGGAAAGAAAAGATATGCTTTGATGTGAAATGCAAAGCCAAATATGCATGGTAGAAAATCGTAGCACATGTTCAAAATCTATCAGGAATCGTAATATTCACAGCATAAAATCGCAATATCCACGAAA
Organism: Geukensia granosissima; assembly: GCA_032357055.1. NCBI lineage: Eukaryota > Metazoa > Mollusca > Bivalvia > Mytilida > Mytilidae > Geukensia > Geukensia granosissima. The sequence continues at coordinate 1,450 of JAULBM010059564.1, forward strand.
AAATCGTTAACTTTTCTATTTTTATTATATTTTAGTAGCATTCCACCTAACAATACCACCAAAACCAAACTAAAAGATGGCGAAAGTGAGGATGTAGAACAGTTGACATATCTTAAAGGTGTTGTTAGTACGTCAGAAGGTATTAATGAAGATATTCAATCCCAACAAGCCTTTGCTAGCCTCAGACCAATTTGGAGGAACAAAATTAATTATGTTCTTCTACATGGATCAGAGAAATGGAGATTAACAGCAGCTTCCAGCACAAATCTCCAAGTCTTCGTTACCAGGTGCCTAAGAAACATCACAGGTAAAAAATAACCTATCAATAAAATAACAAGAACTTGTGGCAACTAAGCAAAAACTTGTCCTGCAGGCAATTATGGAGAAAATGGACGTGGTTGGGCATACTCTTAGGAAAGGAAACACCAATGTTGCTCGTCATTCCTTAGATAGGGGCCCTCAAGAAAAGGGGCAGATCCAAAAACAACTGGCAAAAAGGAAATCGCAACTTAGGAAAAGTAAACTAAGAAGACTTGGGAAGAAATGGACAATAGCAAACATAGGAAAAAATTGAGAGCAACACTTTTACAGTGGTCGCCCTATGTCCCTCTAGGGACGTTAAGTTAAAACGTAGGTCAAGCATTCTAAAGATTAATTATGAGCACAAGTTGAAATTTCAATTATGGTTCAAATTTTATTTCTTTTAAGCGTGTTATTTTTTAACTTTGTTGATATAACGGATTTCAAAGCAATATGTCTCGGTGTAATTCCATTTTCATTAAGATGTTATGAAGCCTTAAAATAATATTTCGTGATTTGAGTCCCAAATTGTTCATTTATTAAATTTGCACAAGACAAATATTCGGCTATAAAACTTGCTTCGCTAATAATTTACTTAACGACACCATCACTGTATAAATCTTTCTGAAAACAAACATTCAACGTCGAATCAAACATTTCCATTTGCTTCTACTATTGAATAAATAGAGTTAAAATGCATAAATTTTAGACCTTGAGATGTCATAAGCAAATGTTTTTGTCCGTTTGGTCATTGAATTTGGACATTACAACGGCGCAACGGACACATGTCATATTCATTGAATTTATGTTTTTAAAAATCAAGTCACGTCGGTTTTTATTTTTCCCATAATTTTAGTTTGGATAACTTACCAGGTGAACAATATATTGCTAGGACAACCAATATCCCGACATGGAAAATAAACTCAGGCGTCATTTGTCCCTTCTTTAAAATCTTATACAATATCCCTACAGAAATTAAACACTATCCTTAGGAAAGACTTATTTCCACTAATTTCTAAATGTACAAAAACATGATCCTTATGTCGCAAAAAAAACAGCAGGCAACATTGATCTCCATGGTATTTACATATTGAACAAACAACAATAATTCGATATTTTTGACCTGTTAAACTGAGGGTAATTTAGTCACGCTTACTGAACGTTATAGCACGTGCATTGAGGAATATATATCAAGAGTGTTCAAGAAATTAAGATTGATTGATTGTTGGTTGTTGGTTGTTTAACGTCCAGTGGCAAATATTTCATGCATATTCAGAACGAGAACAAGTTTAACAATTATCAATATCGAAAAGGGGTGGGATTGGACACAACAGAGCAACGGTTTGAGACTGCCACTGGAAAAAGAGAGTGATGGGTAGGGTCAGAAAATTTAGCCTTTTGAAGCGGAATTAACCTGTAGAAAAAGGGTGGTATGGTGTAAATATTCATGACACAAAAATCTCATATGTACAAGGATATTCCAAGCAAAGGAACAGCGCTTTGATTGCTGTTCTTCATCTCAAAATCACAGTGAAGTCTTCAACACAGAGTAAAAACTCGCACCTCACCGTAAGTTCAAGACGGCCGCTAGCACCGGTTTGAGTGAAATTCTTTGCTAGATGTCGACGACACTACATCTGTACATTAAGAACACACATGCAGAGTAAGGTCAACAAATTACAGATAACCACGGGCAAAGAAATCTAACCAAATCTTCATAAGTTGCCCGACAGTAAAACATACAAAATCAAATTCAATGTTTAAACAAACACAGGGCACATCAAGATTTTGTTAAATGACTTGGCGGTTTAAATAGCTTGAATAGGGCAGATAGTAAACAGATGGACTGCAAGATAATTTCAAATTAAGAAACTGTGGGAAAAAGAAATAAATGAAGGCGTACACTTAGAGCTAGTAATCTCAAGAATAATTACGCCATAACTGTAAAATATAAGAGCATACATATTCAAGCACGGGGAGATTTTCTACCTTCTCCACACAGCACAAGAAACAAACTCTGAACAAAATAGAAAAAAAGGGGGGATATGGTGTAAACATTCATGACACAAAACCTCATATGTACATATTTATCTACACACATTTTAAAAACTGCATTTTTTTAACACTAAACTAAAGTTAAACTAAGTAACTTATCAGAAAAATGACCGTATTAAATAGATATCATAATATAATATATTAAATATTTTTACAATATTTTAAAGAAAACCTTATCTTCACACAAGAGACACACGATGTTACAGTGATGTGGACAAACAAAATCGATCGGTCAAACTACGATGTTGTGTTTGATAGTTTGTCTACTGACAGCAAAAAACTGCTGTTCAGAAATGGATTACTTCAACGATCTACAATAAAATACGACAGTTTTGTTAAAAATGGATTAAACGTGCAATTTACTGTTGCACAACCTGCAAAAGATGACATTGGTGTTTATCAAGCTACACCAAACTCAAACTGGGATATATTGGATGGTTGTGCGCTTTTAGTATTGGCAGGTACGCATTTTGAATTATTTAATTACTGTATATACGGCGGAAAATATTATCTGATAAAACGACCTTCTGATTTACAAAATATGTTTGTTCAGTTTAATTTATTAGTCTCTATGTGGATGTCTCAGTGGGGACTAATTTTGCTGCTGTTTTGATGAATTTCCTAAAGCACTTAAGGCAAAACTTTTTCGGGTGGTCTCGCATTTCTTCCGGTGATCTCGCAGAGAAAAGACCTACAGGTTGCCGAAACTTTCAATTTTAGCTTTCGTTATATCTGTATTCTGCTGTTGAAAGATAAAGCTAAATTGCATTATTACTTTCAGCTCGTTTATGATGATAAGCTTAAAATAAAGGCAACTATAGACCCTTGCCTCCCACAGCGGGTTTTACTTACTTAATAATAATCTTAAACAGAAACAAGGACAAGACAAAATTCTATGAAAAAGTTTCCTGCTTCATCTTTCCAAATGACATTTTTCCATTCGTAAACAGAAATAATTGTTTACCTGCATCTCTCCAATATATCCCATCAGCTTCTTCATAATGTAAGAGCAAGGTTTTCATGGCAGACAGCATGGAAATGACTTAGAAACAACCAAAGCAAAAGTAATTAATAAATGTTATATTTGACAATCTTGTTATTAGTGTGGAATATTTTCGGATGTACATAAATCTTTACATACAGTGTAGCGATTCAACGTTAAACGTTCACTTGCTTCCTAAAATAAAAAAGATGGGAATGCGACAGGTGTTTTAAAGAGGTTTTATTTATTTTTGTCAAAGAATAGGATTACAATACTGCCGTCATTTGAAAATAGTGTAGTGTTCAGAATCTGGAAAAAGAATTTACCTTCTTTCATATTACATGTTATGGAATTATTCTTAACTGAGATTATAAAATGGAAACTAATCAAGACCATCAAGACATAAATAAGGGTAGAGATAAATCTTTTAGAGGAATGATCAAAACATTGAGTTGTCTTATTTACTTTTAATGACGACTATACTTTTTTCCACAGGTAAGCCAAAGAGACCGGTGTTGACGTATGATCAATATCCATTTGTTGGTAACAAAATTGACTTTGTTTGTTTTTCCTCACTGGAGCGCGTGCCATCTTATATTCCAAGCAGTTTACAATATACTTGGTCAATTGACAGCAGCATAAAAACAAAACTTCTCACAATTAATTCCGTAGCGAAATCAGACATAGGCAGACTGGTTTCCTGCAGAGCAACCGACGACAGGGGACAAGTATCTGATTCAAGTAATGTTATTCTGCTGGACCCTTACTGTAAGTATGATTACAAGTTTTACGATGTTTTCTTAACGGCTAATAAAAGTTTTTGTCATTCTAAAATGCAGACATTGGTATTACCTTCATTTTAACTTTGGATACAGTTTGATTGTGTTTACATTAACACCAATTAATGACATTGGTTTTCACTTAATTTGATCGGTAACTTTTCATATTTTATAGAGCTAAGTTGATGACTTCTGAGAAAACCAGAGGTGATACTTATTGACGTATGGGAGTTTTCTGAGATGGATTTGCTTCCTCGTGTTGTAGCTGTGTTTTTTCATAAGTTTTTCGAATATTTTCGTTGACCTTGCCATGACATATGAAAAAGAAGTTTTAGACATAAGGTTCTTTCTAATTTGTCTAATTGTCTTCATCTTGTATCATTTCTATAATATGTCTTTTTCTGCTTTGGTTTTTGCCTTACGTTTTGATGTGCTAGATGTATAATGGATCATGTTCAGGTCCCATAGATGATGTATGATTCCCTTGAAACTAACTCCATATCCTACTTTTTCAAATTAGGAATCAAAGCACTAAAATGCTGCAATAAGCGTTCCCGGTAAACCGTTCAAACAAATGACATGCAGGTGATTTATACCGGTACACTATTCAAAACTGTAAGCGTCCCACTAACTGAAATGGAATTCAAATGAATGTTGATTAATTAAAAGTGAATGACAATACAGAATTACGACAAAATGTTAAATGTATTTGATAAACATTACACAGGTGTTCAACCGTTTATGGAGCAGTAAGTATTTTTTACTGTCGTGCTTTCTCAAAATTAGGTCATTCATTTACTGAAAACTGCATGGCCATTGGATTTTATAAAAATTCTGAGCGGTCCTCCAAAATATATCGCTTTCAGGTGGTTTAAATATACATGTAACAATAAATTGCCTTATTCTTTAAAACATGCTCAAACGGGCATTTGAGCATCTAGGACAAATGGGAGCCTTAAACAACTACACCATATCCCTAGTCTTAGAAATTTACTCCAACAAGTATAAGCCTGAAAAGTTTTGACGCTCTAAGGCTACAACCAAAATCTAATAAATTCAAGTCACTGTACCATTTTACAGTCATTCAATAAAAAGTAAAATTAATCATACAAATTGAACGGCCATATTTTCCGTAGACAAAACAAATCAAAAATTCAGATCGAAAGACTACACACAAATATTTATTCAAAATGTCAGGAATACTACTAAAGCAAGGTCGGATCAAGAGATCAACCCCTTCTGTGAAAGGTTTGACAATTTACAGTTTTTGTTGCATTTTTTAAATCAAGCGTTTTATATCAGGGTCTTTTATCGAAAAGTTTTATTTCCCCCCTATTGTCAGAAAATCAGGATACGATACGGATTAGATTATTAATTGTAAGAAACCCCAAACAACAATAACTGAAAATTTTTTAGAAAAAACACAATGATCAATATTGCAAATAAATTACCCTAGACTAAGCGTGCTTTGTAAGCTGACTTCAACTTGAGCACAGTGTGGAATGGATAGTATTTGTATAATTTTTTATCGAATCTTAAGCAGGACACTGAAGAAATATTAGTGCTGTATCTAGATTGTGGCGTACGTTGGGCGTAACAAATTAAAAAATCGCCGAATCGAACTGTTATTTTACAAATTCAAGAAGCGATTCCAATTTAAAGAGATTTAAACTTGAGAGGGCTTTCGCTGGGTCATATTTCATGAAAGTGGATAGCATTAACTCCAAACAGATAAAAAAGAGAATAATGCAGCAGACTTAAAATTTGATTCCAGGTTAATCAAATATTTTTGTCCAATCAGACAGCGTTTTGAAGGTGAATGCGCAGGTTTTCCTCAATGATCGTCTAAAGCTCTGCCTCCCTTGAATGCCGTGTTATTTTTTTTCTGGTTTTACCTTATATGGAATAAATGTCAAGGAGACCAGTTGAATCTAGGGAAACTCACAGGGCAGTTCATTTTAGATAGTTTTGTCTTTAGGTCTTTTTGTGACTTCTACATCTTCGTTGGTAAGCGTTCTATTTGCAAGCACACCAAACCAACAAAAGTGCAATGTTTTTCACCGATATAGATAGGGGCAGTGTACAAGATTTGTAATGAAAAAGGTACTCTTGTGTCCTAATTAAAATTTGAAGTGACACAAGAACTTCATCATCGTTACTCAAATTTTATTGGCAGTTTTAAAAGGCACATTGCATATATAGCCTAAATAAAATGATTTTCTGTTTTTCACGCTTGAATTTTTCCACTGCTACAGGGTTTATCATATAAAAGACCTTTTCTACGCGTCATAACGATAATGGTAACGTTTCAATTTATTTTCGAATTTGCAGGGTCTTAAGTTTTTATTTTATAGCTATACTAAATGGCAGAGTATTGGATCAGTCAGAATTAGCAATTAGTTATTCAAACGTTAGCAAATATTTATCCAATATGGCAACGAAGAAACAATAAACTTGAGCATAAAACAAAACTCATAACACAATAAAAGAATAAAATTTGCCTTGATGAACACATTAAAAACCAGAAAAATCCGAATACGTTGAGAAATAGAGATAAAAACATTTTACAAATAATCGGAATATTTGTTGATTTCGTGATTTTATGTTTTTAATTCAGACGGACCAGAAGAAATATCGTTGTCGGTATCTGGACAGTCTTTTAATGTTACTTTGGGCCAGAGACTAGGACCAATCGTTTGCTCAGCCACGTGTTACCCCACTTGTCGTTTTAAATGGCAACACATGGTGAACGGAGGTTATATAGATTTTAATAATAGCGCCACCATAGTGCTAACATCAGTTAAAATGAGTGACTCCGGTTACTATAGATGTGTTGTTGTTCACCAGAATGATACAGCAAAGACTGGAACAGTTATATTGGTGTTAAATGTTTATGGTATGTCTAAATAATGGATAGGGTGATTAGTAAGTTCCAAACTCCCTGTCAGTGTTTGACTTCTGTTAAAGAAAGTTTGTGATTTAAAATAAAAAAATAAAATCCTTTCAAAGAAACTTTCAGTTTTCCTAAATAATTAAATTCAAAGAAATACCTCATTCCAAGAAACTAAGACTTGTTTATACTGAAAGTTGGCAATTCGTAAGTAAAGAAACAAATCACATATATACATGAACATGATAAAAGATGACCTTCATTGCTTGATTGTTGGTTGTTGGTTGCTGAACGTCCAGTTGCAATATTTCATGCATATTCAGGGCGAGAACAAGTTTAACAATTATCTATATCGACATAAGGGTGGGATGGGACAAAACAGAGCAAAGGGTTTTGACTGCCACTGAAAGAGGAAGTGTTGGGTAGGGACGTAAAATTAACCCCTTTGTAGCGGCATTAACCTACTCTTTTTCGAAAACTTCAAAAGGGGTTTTTTACGTGTAAGGAACGTGTCACTCTCCAAACACGTCGCCCACTATGGTCCACGGCCAGTCTTTTCGTATTATAACCTGGCAATCCCCCAACGAGAGAGCATCCCTATCCTCCACCTGGTGTTTGCGCTGGGTCAGCTCTGTATGTCGAACACTGGAAACCGCTCTGGTGCCCAGGCCTTCTTTGCATTAGGGAGTCAAACGAAAAACAAAAAAACGTGTATTGAATACCAGAGACACTTTTATGGAATAATGACACAGAGCAAACTAAGAGAAAACAAACGAAACCTAATAATATAGAGTAAATGTGTTAATAGGCCATAGATCCCCGTCCTGGAAAACAGGATGTGAATATAAGACGGCCCGATACGACACAATTCGCCTTGCTTATGTTTCTGATCAAATATCAAAATACAACTTTATCAATGTTCAATAAATATCGAAAAATTTGTTATGCTCTATGTACACTCTCATCAATAGCATCAGAATCAATCTCACATAGACGAGCTGAGAAATTAATTAAATTTGACGGAGGTTTAGGTAAATCTTATTGCTCCGCTTCCTTTAAAGCTGGAAAACGACTAAGCACAAATGTTTAACGTTATTTGATAATCTGATAGGGGTTATATTGTTTTGGTAATAAGTTTCTATCCTGAATCATAAATCTGCATTGTTCATCTCATTAACAATATAAACAGATATTGTGAATTGTATTTGGTTAACATTAGTAATTTTGTATTTGGATCTGAGTATCATTTGGGACTTGTAATACATTCAGTAGATAATTAATCGCCATTGACAAAAGCGAATTCACATACTGAACAAAATATAACTTACGTATTTGTAGGAAAACTTGTACCAGATAGCTAAAGACAAACAGTATTATAAAGTATTATAAAGTATTTAATGAAATTATACATTTGAAAAACGAGAGAAAAGGCTGGTGCTCGTTCAGAATAAAACAAATCGAAATTGATTATTCATTTATGTTGAAATACAGAATATGCATGCAGGCGCTGGTACAAATTCGTTGCATTAAACTTAAATTTTAAAGAAAAGGACAGAAAGTATTGTATGGCACTAAATGAAATTATACATTTTTTTAATTCGTGAAAAACAAATCAAAATGATTATTCAGTCAAGTTGAAATAAAGAAATTACATGGATGTACTGGTACTTTGTCAAATGAATAACCCGACGAATGCCACTGGTAGAGCAGGAGTTGCTTGAATTCACCCTGGTTATTGTAGGGTTCGTGTTAAAATGTGAAAATTAGTCATGAATGCCCAGTCCTGGAAAAAAGGAAATGAATTCAAGACGTACCTGAAAAGGGGAGATACGACAGAATTCACCCTGAATATGTTTCTGACCAAATATTTA
>JAULBM010059575.1:0-10325 GCA_032357055.1 Geukensia granosissima
AAGGCTTTGCCCTTACACCCATAACATCCAAGGAATCTCGAAAATCCATTCCGTAAGACGAAAAAAACCAAGAAGCGCGGGAAAATGGCGCGCTTCCGCTCGCGCATGCGCAGTAGTTTTCCGCTAGTACAAGGGCTTCTCCTTCATACCATAACACCAAAAAGATCTCGGAAATCCACGTTCATACCTGATTATTCCCGAATAAAACGAAAAAGTGCGCATGCGCAGATGTCGACTCTCCAGGTAAGGGCTTCGTCCTCACCTCCAAATCATCCAAGAGATCTCGACCATTCACGATTATACCCGACTATTCCCGAAAAAACGAAAAAGCGCGGGAATACAGAGTGATGTCCCTTGAAAACAACGACGAAAATAATTCTCCCTTCCGCTCGCGCATGCGCAGATTTTGACTCTCCAGGTAAGGGCTTCGCCCCACCTCCAAAACATCCGAGAAATCTCGAACATCCACGAACATACTCGAGAATTCCCGAAAAACCAAAAAAAAAACGCGGGAAAACAGAGTGATGTCCCCTTGACAGGAAAACAACGAGAAAACGAAACAAAGCTCGTTTATGGTCGCACATGCGCACAGGCCAAGGCTTTGCCCTTACACCCAATAACATCCAAGAAATCTCGAAAATCCATGCCATAAGACGAAAAAAACAAGCAGCGGGAAAAATGGCGCGCTCGCGCATGCGCAGTAGTCTTTCGCTAGAACAAGGGCTTCGTCCTCATATACTCATAACACCCGAGAGATCTCGAACATGCACGAACATTCCCGAGAATTCCAGAAAAACCAAAAAGCGCGGGAAAAAATGGCGCGCTTTTGCTCACGCATGCGCAGATGTCGACTCTCTGGGTGAGGGCTTCGCCCTCCAAAACATCCGAGAAATCTCTACCATCCACGATTATACCCGAATATTCCCGAAAAAACAAAAATTGGTGGGAACACAGAGTGATGTCCCTTGAAAAAAAACGACGAAAAAACAATGCTCGCTTCCGCGAGCATGCGCATAAGTCTACACCCGAGAACGAGTCCAAACATACCATATGATGAAAAACACCGAAAATCCGAAAAAGCGCGGGAAAAAATGGCACGCTTCCGCTAGCGCATGCGCAGATGAAGACTCTCCAGATAAGGGTTTCGCCCCATCTCCAAAACATCCGAGAGATCTCTAACATTCACGAACATATGATGAAAAACACAAAAATCCGAAAAAGAGCGGGAAAACGTTGGCGTCCAGTGACGTCATAGGTGACTTCAAGCATGACATCACGTCACTTCCCGTGACGTCATTTCCAGTTCACGTCACTTCCGGTGACGTCATCTGTGACGTCACGTCCAATCCTCATCTGGTCCTCCCTCCACCTGAAAAATGCGACTCAGACTGTCTCCATATACTACTTATATAAGAAAAACATATTCACCTTATTCGTGCAATAAAATATGAGCTAAAAGTCAAATAGCTCTGATAATAATCTGCATTCAGAGGGTTTTTTTTTTTTACTTTTTTTATGTACTAAATGTGCAATGATCTTCCGTAATTTTAATTAAGGCCATGGATCTTTAAAAAAGTCTTAAAAGTGCTACGTCTACATTTTTATGTATAACTCGTAGAAATGGTTTTGATTGATATCATACCTTGAGAGAACCATTTTTGTCATCAACTGTGTCCTGATTTTGAACTAGCTCTCAGAAACAGCAAGTACTTTTTCGAGGTCGGTACATCTTGTTGTCTCTTGTTTTATTTGTTGTTGTCTGCATACTATGTATCGACTTCAAAAGTTAAATTCTATGCATATTGTTTTTAAGGTTTGGTTTTTATGTCGTTTTGTAACACCTTTGTCCTAAGTTAGGGGGAGGGTTGAGTATTCAAAAACATGTTTAACCCCACCACATACTTTATGTGCCTGTCCCAAGCCAGCAATCTGCAATCCAGTGGGTGTTGTTGTTTTTTATGTTTAAGTGTTCTTTGTTCTGCATTTTGCACATATGTCTTATTTGGCGCTTATAGTGGTTATATTTGAATATCATTACATTTTATTTTTGGGGCTTTTACAGTTTGCGTACGTTAGGGTGTGGACATGTTTCCATCTTTGAAGACCTTAAACAGGGAAAAAATGGGGAAACCTGTAAAAGTTACGTTTTGGATGGCTGTTTCTTGGACAATCATACCATATCTCCTTTTTTTCTATATTCATATATTATTTAAATATGAATTAACCTTCAGAATGTTGATTTTGGTTCAAGGTCCATACAGGGTCCAAGAGGATCATATCCTTACTCAGACAATTATTTTTGGAAAAATTCCTAGACCATCAGATATTTCAGAAAGTCAGAAAGATATAGATGAAACCATCACAGTAAAACGATTACGTTTATGAAGTGATACAACTTCAATCAATTACTTTAATAATATTTTTAATAATAGTTGTCCCTGCCGTCGGATTTTGGCTTCCCATTTCGATTTGTTTGGATCTGAGTGCTTCTTTTGCTATATTTGACTTCCAATTTTTCGGTTCTAATGCTACTGATGAGAGGTTACTCCTTGAAATGTAAATATTGCATACCTTAATTTTCCATATTTAATTAACATTGGTAATTTTGTATTTATTATATTATATAAAGAAAATCAAAAGGATCTGATGACAAGATAGTCAAACTTATGGATCTTTCTCCAATTTTACACATTGAGAACAAAAAATAGATGCAACATATAGTATAGCCACTGGTGGATCCAGAAGGGGGAGGGATATTCGCCCCCTCCCCCAAAAAAGAATTTAGAGAAAGAAAGATAAGTGAGAAGAGGAGGATAAGTCTCTTTGCCTAAAACTGACTCTTACCTGACCTAAGCTGGTACTGCAATGCATAGAAGGTACATGTTTTAATAAACTTTAACACACAACAAAATGCTTCAAAATCATTGTTCCTTTTGTTTTTGTTTTATCTTTTTGTTTGATTCGAACTTGTCTTGTCTCTTTGGACTATGTACTTTTGATCTCTCGCATGGGTATTCTACACTGGAATTGGCGACTTCTAGACAAGTTGTTTTTAGTAGTATTTAGTAGTTATTTTGTAGTAGATGGTATAAAAAAGATTATTTATTAGTTATTTTGTAGTAGATGGTATAAAAGATTATTCATTAGTTATTTCGTAGTAGATGGTATAAAAGATTTTTTCAGATGGATTTTTTGGATGACATTGTCTCTGTTTTCTTTAATAAATTCTTGCAATTTCAACCATTTATACAACGGATGCACGAAACTTTACGAATTGTTTCTTGATCGTAATATACATATATTGCGTGCACTCAGGTCTTACTAGTGCCTTGTGAAACAGTAGTTGCCGCCTCATGATATTTACGAAAATTACGTAAATCAAAATACGATATTTGAAAAATCTACCACAGTTAAGTTATTCTTTTTCTTTATTTGCAGGTCATGGCTGAATAAGGTTTAACAAAAATGGACTAATGTAAAAGTATTAGTATTCACGGATTCACAATTTCAAACCTGTTTTCGCTTAAAATACCTATATTATAGTAACATGAGTGATGCAAAGCTTAAAATTCATATTTCGCGGGCAGAAATTCGCGATAAAATCATGTGCGCGAAGATAACGAAAATTACAACACCGCACATATTACTACTTTAAGAATATACATTGTATATAGTAAGGATGTTCTCTAAAGATAGATAAAGAACAAATCTCAAATAAATAACAGACTTCTAACATCAGAATTGTTCTGCATTAGCAACTTGACAATTTCTCTGTATGGCGGCCAGGCCGGAGTGAAATTATATGCTTGAAAAAATAAATGCTGTACAATTTTTGTTCTTAACATTCGCGATGCGACATATAAAGCCGAGTCATTGTCATATGTAATAATATCGGGATTGCATTTATATTGGAGTAGCAATTTGACCACATCTAAATGACCATTTGCCGAAGCTACGTATAAAGATGACTCATTTCTCTTGTTACATATATTCGGGTCGGAACCATGTTCTAACAGTAATTTAACTATCATATCCTGACCTTCCCTAGATGCTACAAATAAAGACGATTCACCATCTTCGCTGAGAAATGTTTGATCTGCACCGTTCTTGAGTAATATTTCTGTTACTTCAGCGTTGGCCATAGCTGCAGATATAAACAGTGGAGAAAGTAGTTTTTTGCTCAAGTTGTCTTGATATTCCAAATTCGAGTATTTTTTCGTATCACTGAACCCGTCAAATATATCCGACAAGTATCTATGAAATGGTTTTAAATGGCGAAATATATCTGACCTGTTTGAGTATTTACCACAGAGGTTAGGTTGTGCACCATAATTTAACAAGATCTGCACGCATAACTTGTTTCCATTATAGCATGCAGTAAAAAGAGGAGTTTCCATGTGTTCATTCTGGATATTGGGATTTGATCCATATTCCAATAATAATTTCAAAACTCTTGGATGTCCACCTGAAGATGCAACTAATAAAGGTGATGTTCCTTCTGTATTAAATATATTTATATTGCAACCCTTTTGTAAAAGTAATTCAACCATATCATCCATGCCAAATTGCGAGGCCAGAAATAGAGGAGTCTCGTCGTTGTAATTGCGTGCATTTAAAGACGAAGTTTTACTTAAAATTAATCTTAAGATATCCACATCTGTTCCACTTACTGCTACATGCAAAAGCGTTTCATTCTGGTAGCTTAACTGGCAATCAGCTTTGCAGTCTAACAACTGCCGTACAAATATCCAAACGACCAGTTCTACAAGCAATATTTAAAGGTGGTGGTCTGTCAGAGAACTGCCACAAGCCATTGGGATCACAATGTTTGTCTAGTAGCAGCTGTGTTATATCACTTAATCCGTATTGGCAGGCAACATACAAAGGCGATTCCTTGAAATGCATGCATCTGGACCCAATGATGTCTACGTCAGCATTATATTTCAGCAATATTTTCACAATATCTGTATGGCCTTCTTCTACCGCTCTAAATAAAGGTGACGAATAATTCACAGTACATGTGGTAAAAGTACAGTCGACACAACCAGATATGGCTTGAATAGGTACAAATATTTTTTGTTCATTGCCTAAATTAGGATCTGCCCAAAAATGAAGCAAAAGCTGTACGATATCAATAAAACCTTTCCATGATGCTAACAACAAAGGAGTAAAGCCAAACTCTCCAACACAGTTACAGATTGCCTTGTTTTCTAATAATAAGCGGACTGTGTCATAGTTGCAGTTTCCGGATGCGGCCAGCAATGGCGTTGTACCATTAGTATCGCATATATTTACATCAAATTTGAGATCGATAAAGAATTCTACGATGTCGGAATAACCTTGACGTGCAGCCATTATCATCGGACACATTTTACCATCAGTCAAACTTAAAAGAGTTTCTGTTATATCCTTATGTTGTCGTAAAAATGTCAAAAATTTCGTTCTAAATGTTTTACATTGTAGTTGTTTATTTTCAAAAATTTTATCAATATCGTGTTGGACATCTCTAAATAACCTCTCAAAATACAAAATCTCTTTTTCTGCATAAACAGCTATGCTGTCTTCCTTTTGACATTTTTCAATTGACTGGAAGTAAAATCTATCTCGAATAATTTCAGAGCAGCTACAGTCGAGGACAAAGTCAAACAAATGTTCACCACAAAATGAAACTAAGATGTCAAATAGCTTATCATGAATTATGCTATAAGTATCGTTGCATTTTTTTACAAATGAGTTAGTAAGCAATTCTACTTGTGACCTTACTAACGGAGGGGAAAACACACAAGGTATTGTTAGTTCGTCTGATAAATATTCAAGAACAGATTTTATTCCTGATTTCCGGCATAGAATATCCTCTTTAATTCTGTTGTTATAAACAACAAACAAGGCCAGTGTTGCAAATTTTGTTTGATCCTCTAAGTTCATGATCGTCTCAAGATGTTCATTTATTACTTGAACTAGTCTAGAGAAGAAAGTGGTCACATCACCAATATTTTGCATAGAATAGAACTTGCATAATAAAGGAAACATATCATAATTTTGTAAAAGATTATTATCATACAAAGATTGGGCATCTTCTTCATTCAAATACTTTTTGGCAATGGACATTCTCTCAGTACTTGTAAGGATTAACGACGGTGATAACAAATCACAGATAGACTCTGACAAAAGATGTATAACAAAAAAGGTCTTGTTTCTGAAAATGTCCGTCCTGCAGCATGACAATATCTTAATTTTTTTGCATTTCAGAATTTCTTTGATATCTTTGGACAATTTGCTCCAATCCTCAAGTATATGCCTTTGTATTGAATACTTGCCACAAATATCTTCATATACGAATACTTGCTTAATTTTGGTGTTACAGTATTGTATTATATCTTGTGGAAATTGTGCGGGTACTATGTCGTATTCCTTGAATTTCTGCATCTGCAGAGCAACATGGTGAACAGCAGTTGTTTTCCCGGAACCGGAAGGACCAACGACTGTCACGACATCCTTATCGTCAATTAGCTTTAAAAGGCATTTTATGGCTCTAGTTTCAACTACTTTCTCTTCGAATGTTTCCCATTCTTTTATATATTTTCCATGCACATCTGAAAATCAAGTATAAGTATAAGCCATACGTGTGACGATGTGAAGTTCATTCTGTGACACCATTTGCAGTAATGAAGCATCCATTTAACTCTGATGGTGGTCATGGTTTTCACCAAAGATATTTTTAAGCCAAACTTCATGAAATAAATCTGAACTGGCAGTTAACAAAAAATTTTCTGAAGCCAGTTCCCCATAAAGCGTAATGTTAAATTAAAAAAAAAAGTTGCAGCCAATCGCTGCGAAAAACTTAAAATGTTCTGTCTGAGAAAAAATCATAACCACCCACCTTGAAGTTAAATTGTCGTTCCTTTACAAGTGATTTCTTGAAGCAAATTAAAGATTCATAAGTAAAAAAGAGATTTCGATGTAACAAATAACAGAACTTAATAACTGAAAAATTATAGTATTATAGAATTTCTAAGAGGTTCAAAGAAATAAATCACTTGGCCCAAAGAGTAATTTTCAACAAATATGTTACAAATGATATAAAAACAAATGGTCTCCGTTCAAACAACAGAAATATTTAAATAGAAAATAGGGGGAAATGGTGTAAAAATTCTTGACACATAAATCTCATATTTACAAGTAAATTCCATGCAAAGGAATAGCGCTTTGACTGCTTTTCTTCATGTCAAGGTCACAGTGAGGCCTTCAACACGGAGTATTTCAAGAATGGCCCTATATTTTCAAATTCGTTTTGTTTTATGACATGTTGATGTTTAACTATGTTGGCAATTAGTAATATTTTAAATTAAAAAACTTCATAGCAGTAAATATAGCACTTCATTAGTTTCCCAGAAGAATGTGTCGTCTTCATGAGGAGTAGAAATTTTAACATAAACAAGGTGCCTGTTTTGTCTGCCAAGAGGGTATCGAGTCCATCCTGATAATTGTACTTGTTGAAGTTGTAACACGTGTCTTTCTCTTCATAATCTTGACTGACAATTACCCTTTTAAAAAATGGATTCTGTAAATGAACAGAAACTGATTACCCTTCCAAATCAAATGGGTTTACTTGCTGTGAAGGGACAGATACTGCTTACCCTTCCGAACCAAATGTAAAGGGACATTCCGAACCAAATAGGTTTACTTGCTGTAAAGGGACATTCCGAACCAAATGGGTTTACTTGCTGTAAAGGAACAGAAACTGCTTACCATTCCGAACCAAATGGGTTTACCTGCTGTAATGGGAAAGAAACTGCTAACCATTCCAAACCAAATGGGTTTACTTGCTGGTAAGGTACAGAAACTGCTTACCCTTCCGAACCAAATGGGTTTACCTGCTGGTAAGGTACAGAAACTGCTTACAATTCCGAACCAAATGGGTTTACCTGCTGTAAAGGGACAGAAACTGCTTACCCTTCCGAACAAAATGGGTTTACTGGCTGTAAAGGGACAGAAATTGCTTACCCTTCCGAACAAAATAGGTTTACCTGTTGTAAAGGGACAGAAACTGCTAACCTTCGGAAAGAAATTTGGTTTACCTGCTGTAAAGGGACAGAAACTGCTTACCCTTCAGAACCAAACGGGTTTACCTGCTGTAAAGGGACAGTAACTGCTTACCCTTTCGAACCAAATGGGTTAACATGCTGTAAAGGGACAGAAACTTCTTACCTTTTCGAACCAAATGGGTTCACTTGCTGTTAAGGGACATAAAGTGCTTAACCTTCCGAACCGAATGGGTTTACTTGCTGTAAAGGGACAGAAACTGCTTACCCTTCAGAACCAAATGGGTTTACCTGCTTTAAAGGGACAGTAACTGCTTCCCATTCAGAACCAAATGGGTTTACCTGCTCTAAAGGGACAGTAACTGCTTACCCTTTCGAAATAAATTGGTTAACCTGCTGTAAAGGGACAGAAATTGCTCACCCTTCCGAACCAAATGGGTTTACTAGCTGTAAAGGGACATTAACTGCTTACCTTTCCAAACCAAAGGGTTCACCTGCTGAAAGGGACAGGAATTGCTTACCCTTCCAAACCAAATGGGTTCACCTGCTGTAAAGGGACAGAAACTGCTTATCCGTCCGACCCAAATGGGTTTACTTGCTGTAAAGGGACAGAAACTGCTAACCCTTTCGAACCAATTGGGATTATTTGCTGTAAAGGGACAGAAACCGCTTACCCTTCAGAACCAAACGGGTTTACCTGTTGTAAATGAACAGAAACTGCTTACCCTTCCAAACCAAATGGGTTTACTTGCTGTGAAGGGACAGAAACTCCTTCCGAACCAAATAGATTAACTTGCTGTTAAGGGGCAGAAACTGCTTACCCTTCCGAGCCAAATGAGTTTGTCTGATTTTTATTTTTGTTTTGATAGGTTGTGTATTGTCCGTAACCATTTTTGTTTGAATTTTTTTTCTTTTTGAAGATTTTGTTGTATTTCGTTCGAATTAGACGCGTGCCTTTCGAGTTGTCCCCCTCCTGGTTAACCCTTTGTTTTACTTTTGCTTCCATTATTCAATTGTGAACCATATTGCACAAAAAATACAACATGTATACATCCTTTTTGTCTGAATGGAATGGGATTCATTATTAATATACATGTATAAATACCATTTAGCGGTTTTGGTATTGTGTTAAAACACATATTTCTATAGTCAGTTATCAGTTCTTTGTCATTTTCATCCAGTTTACAGACTTTTAGGTCTGCACAAATTTGGATAAACAGGTTCCCTCTTAGCCTTATAATGGCCTGTAAAACAGAAATTCAAGTGAAAGACTAATAAGACAGATATAAGGCAAAACAAGTGATCTGTGCTAATATAAAGACGGGCATTTAAAAAATTTGACGGGAAATGGGTATCTAATAATTTTTCCAAACGTTTTGTCATGGTAATAATTTTCTACTTAGATAAAAAAAATGTACATGACATAAAGTTTATGAAAAGATAGTGGGGGATCACTGGGCAAAAGCATTAATGCTGTGAATTGGATAGAAACGAAAATATAACATGCAAAAAAATAGCTGAAAGCCAGCAAACATCCTTAAACCATTTACCAAATAATAAGTTTGCATGTTAAATAAATAACAGAGAAATGTTGATAAATCCAAGAGAACGGTAGAGTATATTTTCCCACAAAAAGTCATATTTCTTGATGAGGAACCTAGATAAATTTTCGCACCCTGTCCTGTCTCTAAACAACATGGAACAGCGTATACATATAAGACGTACCACCTGCATTCGTGCATCGTGAAACACTTCAAAGAGTAGATAGGAGCATAACATCTTAGCTAGCCAAGGGTTTCGCTTACGAATATGTACCCCCCTCCCCCTGGCTGAGACTTTTGACGGTATACACCTCCAAAACGAAGTTTGACGATGTATATATATGTACGGTGTTGTCAGTCTTTGGTATCTTCGAATTCTTTTTATATACCACCAAACTTCGTATCAATTTAATAGATCCATTACATAACGACAATTGTCTCTTTTTCAAGATCACAGGATTCAATGCATTGTTTTACCAAAGATATACATATTAACTTCATTTATCCTTCATGCACGAATTTGAACACGAATACGGACACGTGCATAGATACTCCCACTAGGATTCCTGGTGAACAAGATCACTGTGCAATGGTATGTAACATGGTCCCGTAATGTCGGTAATAACAAATGGACGAACATATAATTCGTGAACCTATGATAAGAGAAGAAAGAATTCGAAGATACCAAAGGGGCAGACAGAAATCGTTAAGTCGGAAGACAGACAAGACCATGGCCAACAAA
>JAULBM010059586.1:0-10325 GCA_032357055.1 Geukensia granosissima
TCACCTTTACTAATACATATATATATTGCATAAATAATTGTATACTTAGTCCTTCATTGTCTAATGTTTATACTTTATACATGCATGCTTTGTACTCGTTGCATACCTGTATGCCTGAGCTACTTCATAATAAACGAAATAAAACATAAAAAATGGCGATAAAACAACTACAAAACAAACATGCTACATTGTATTTGTAATCAAAAACAAAAAAATCAATGTATAAAAATCTTATATCTGAAAATAAATATTAGTTAACAAAACAATAAAAACAGAAATAAGTTAGAATAAATAGATAATTGTAGTTAAAAAAAATCATTTTGGAATTAAAGGGTTTCAGTGTCAAAAAAAGTAAATTTTCTAAAATTAAAATTACTACGGTCACTTGGTGGGTGGCTGTCTCATGGACAATCATGCCACATCTCCTATTTTTATATGAAATAAGTTACCATTCAAAAAACCTGATCATTCTGGAAAAAATAGAGAAAATAATTAACCACATGAAGATGTTCTTAACAGCCATGCTTTATCTTGTTACAATTCTTTTCTCCCATCATGACATTAAGGGTCATTCATATATTTATAAAAATCACCAGATTGGTAAATGTGTCCATACACTGTATATTTGTATATTTCATTTGGTAACTATAAATGTAACTAGAAATTCATAAAGTTTTTTTGATCTTCCTATTTTTAGGGGCCTAGTGTGTCTGATGAAGGTTATTCCAGAAAAAATGCTTTACACTCAGTTAAATTTGTCTTTTGAATATTTGTTGTTATGATATGTAAGACTTGGATCGTGTCTTTCTGGCATATTTTCATAATCTTTCTTTTCAATACAGTAGTGAACTGCAATGTTCTTTTCTAGGCAGACAATGTCAACCATATTTTGTTTCATTGAAGCAATATTTTAAAGAGTAAAAGTGGTAAGGGCTTTCTTAAGCAAATTGAAATGTTTAATTAAACTGAATAACTGTTTCTCTAATTAATCTCACTATCTGATAATTGTTTCTCTAATTAATCTCACTATCTGGGAAATGTGACAAATATAAAAAGAAGTGCATTAAGTGTATAGACAGGCATGTAATATATAAAAAATAATGTCAATATTATTGAATAATTACATAAATATAAATGAATATCACAGAAACATGTCATTGTAATGATACATAGATAATTCCTTCATGCCTGTCTCACATGTACGCATACATCTGAGAAAAATTTCAAATTTCATGAAATTGAAGTCTGTTAAATAATTGTTCCTCTTATTTATCTCATTATCTTGCAAATATTTAGGTTTGCGGACAATTTAAGGAAGCAGTACAGTATGTGTGGAGACATGCAGTTAAATAAAAAAAGAATGTCAATATTATTTGATATACATATGAATATAACTGAACATCACAGAAATATGTCATTGTAACACTGCGCAGATAATTCCATCATGACCGTCTCTCATGTACACACGCCATCCTTCTTTTCCGTGGTCAGGGTCAGCGAATTCATGGTCACTATTGGCAGGTAGAAAGACAGTAAGAAATGACCTTGGCCCCTGACCAAGGCACAGAAGAACTTCCTTCAGAGTCCCGTCATGATGGTAATGGTACAGATTCTCTCTGTAATGGTGGTCTGTTCTAATGTGTTGTGTGGCTGTAACCAGGAATCCAACTATAAATACACAAGTCAAAGATTGTTATTCTATCAAATTTTTTTATTGATTTCCTATGATGTTTATTTTATAAAAATTTCAATTTTATGTATTATATTTCCAAAGATTTGATACAAGATTTATAAAGACGTCAAAAATTAGATTAGTTCTGTAACGTACTATTTACCATAGTTTGTTTGATAGACAGGGTGATTCCTATATAAAACATTGTTTGCAGGTATATAAAAAACGGCTATTCTAAAAGACTATATATAACGTAATCAGAAAAAAAAAATCACTAAATTTTGGAAATTATTTTAAATAGCTTTGACCCTATTAATACATGGACACACCTAGTCATATTTAAAATAGGTATGTCATAACATCAGTACATTTAATGACCTTAATAAGGCCATTTTTCAGTTTACACATAGGTCATCATTATTTGTTTTGTAAATTCATTTATAAGCCTGTCATATGGCATTTATCCTTGACCTTGTTTATATAGATCAGTAATTTTGTAAAATTTACAACTTATTTTCACATCTTTGAAATCTAAGTCAAGTTTCTCAATAACTATTGTATACAGTTTTACTATGTGTCTGAAGATCATTTCTAAGGCATGACTGCTCTATGTCAATTGGCCTTTAACTATTTTTATTGTCCATTGACATAGATCAAATTGCAATTTTTTTTCAGTAATGACAATACCTTAGGTTAATTACACTAAACCTTAGTGAAATGAATTTGCAAACCAAAAATTGTTGATCTACCATGTATAGTTACTGAGAAATGTAAATAAGCATAAAAACTTCACTGTAGTTAATACAACACCCAAGCTAAATTTAAACAGCTGACCTCCATTCTTTGATTGCCAAATTATCGGTCTTTTGATGCCCCTTTGATTGTCAAATTATCTGTCTTTTGATGCCCCTTTGATTGTCAAATTATCTGTCTTTTGATGCCTCATATCCAAGCTTTTGTTTAAATGCTAAAACAACATCCCCTCATAATATTTGCAATGTTTACATTGTCGCCATTTTGATCACTCTGTGATTAACCGATTTCAAAAGAAACACCGCATTTGATTGGATACACTTGGTAAAATTTGGATTGCTTCACTTTGAACAATTAAAGTTAAAAAATTGGGATAAATAATAATTTTTCGGGCAACTTTATTGAAATTGGATTTTAGGTTTTTTTAGAATCCCGATCAGGAGATCGGGTTGGAAGGTCAAAATCGGTAGAATACTGCAAAAATTGGGAAAGTTGGCAGGTATGACATCATACAAACAGGTTTTAAAAATGTGTGAAGTATCATATGTATCACCTTTGGTTGATATCAAGGTCAAAAACAGTCATGTTTGCACATTTTCATCTGTTTTAATGTATAAACAATGGGACTGGGGTTCAATTGTTTTACTTACAGATGTGAAAAACAACTTCAATTACAATACATTCTAAATAATTATGGTCAGTCAGTACCAATAAGTTCTCTAAGACAATACATCTTTTTTCATTTGAAAATTTTGCTTTAAGATTGCTAATTTTTTTGCAATTTCCACACCTTTGAACCTATTTGTAAAACTGATTAACAATGGAATAAACAGGAAAAAAAGATGAACAATGGCATATGCAGTTTTGCTTTACCATATTTGACGAAATTACATTTTTATCATTTTGAAGTTCTGTAAATGAATCAGAATTGGAATTAAATGTATTGAAGAAGCTTATCTTAGCTTTTGATTCTCAAATTAACATGTTTTGTAATGATAGGTAAATTTTCAAAGTTCTCAATGAAGTGTTAAGTCAAGAATATGTATGCAAAAAGTCCAAAGAGACAAGAAAAAATTCGAAACAAACTATTGGAACAAAAAGAGCAAAGGCTTGGACTCAACCAACTCCTTTACAAAAAAGGAGGAGGATCAGGTGCTTCTGAAGGGTAAGCATCCCTTGTCTAGCCGGTGACTTATATGTAATAAGAGATTTACAAATCAGATGTTCTTTAATTTACTAACTGGGGTTTTTATCACTGAAATATTTTTTCTGCTTCAGTAACTTGCAGTTCTCCAAACAATGAGTTGTTTGAAGGTGGCGAAACTATCAAACTATCTCCATCTAGTGATGACTTCAAGGTTCCAAAATCTGCTGATGTGGTAATGGTAGTTGAACAGACCAGTTGTAACTCTAACCCAGCTAATCAACTTGGCGACCTTGTTGATAAAATAGAACAAGCTTTCCTGAAAAACGGTAATAGATGTTATATGCTTACATATAAAATTTTGGTTCCTTTTGCCTCTGTTGTAATGAAGTCACTGAAAGCAATAAAGGTAAACATATTTCACTTTAACCTCTGATATTGTTTAACACAGAAGACCCAGATTTGATAACCTTATAGTCCATGATATAAATCTGTCAAGCTACCTTATAAAAAAAATGTCATGAGTTATCCAATGTATATTACAATTCTCAAGAGATCACAAATAAAATGAGAACTGTTTCGCTATGTTAAAGGCTTATTGGAGTTTTTTAGTAGCTTAGTTCAGTATTAATATGAAGAAAATTGAGTTTATGAAAGCCAATATGACTTGAAATGATATTGAGACAATTGAGATAGAACAAAAGCTTTGACTCGAAAGAAAATGCTTTTGTATGCTGCATTAATTTATATATGCCTATTGTATATGCACAAGAAATAAAAGTATGTTGGTTGTGAGAGGATTCTAGAACTCTTCTCCTTCCCATTACAATTGACACGGGATTGGTTTTAGGGCTCTTTCCACAGACCTGGTGAGATCCTAATGTGATGGATAGGGAGAGCCCTTGGTTTGGTCTAAATGGAAAAACCTGGCCATGGACCATAGAGCCACGCTCAATGCACATATAAGATCCCATTTGCAGATTTCAGAAAAGAGGAGGCTGATGACCCATGACCCCCCATTTCCAGTGCCAGTCAAAATGTGTTGCTCTTTGATAATTTTGATATTTGTTGAACTTGTTCTTGTCCTTACTATGCATAAAATATATGCCACTGGTCATTAAGCAACTAATATTAAATCAATCCTTCTCAATACATCTTTTTATTGAAATGCTTCAACCTAATTGTATTTTTCTATTTATAATTAACTATTCATTATAATTTAAAGTAACTTATTCATTAATTTAGATTTCTTATTTATCACAGCAGATAGCTTAAATAATTTTAAAACAAAGGTAATATTCACTCATTTACTAATGAAAATATTATGGTTTTTGTTAAATATCATTGATATTTGAATTTTAAGTCATTTTTTATCTTAAAACTTTCATTGACACTGGTTACAAATAACATAGAAATAAAATTATTTTCTTTTCTTAGGAAATTTGACTTTGTTGATTTTCTTCTTACAGATATTACAAACAACAGATATGGTTTGATTGGATTTGGTGGAACACCAAGACCTTTGTTTGGTCGTAAATCAGCCTCAGTTACTCATACATTTGAAGGAAAACTTTTCAGTGAATCCAGCAATTTCGCTAAGGGCAAAGAGGCACTGAAATTTAGTTACCACTTTACAGACCCACTGGAAGCCATAATGACGGGGGCTGATATGCCATTTAGAGTAGGCGTTTCAAAAACAATTGTTCTATTCCTTTGTGGTGACTGTTCTGACTCAAAGAGTGTCAATTACAACCACTTGAAACATGTTCTTTTCACAAGGGATATTACATTACATATCATAAGAGATCAAGACATCAGATTAGAGGGGAATAGGAGTCCTAAGGATTTAATAATGGGTATGTTTCCTTTTTACCTTAGAATACATGCACATATTCAAAGTGTTTATTGTTCATAACAGGCACGACCAAAAAAGTCAATAGAGTCCTTTCAATAAACATGATCAATAGTTTTGCATTCACTTTTCATTCTTTCGCAAACCATTTAGTCTTCTCTAAAATTGTTTTGGATTTAAGAAACAGACACATCTTTTTTATCTATTGGAATGGAGAATCATTTGACATAATTAAGAGAAAAATGCACACTAGAAGGACACAATATTAATAATTGCATAATTTTTTATTTTCCGGAATGATTTTCAACAAGGAAGCTGCCAAATATTAGAGGTCTCCACAAAGCCTTCACCAAAGGGGTAATACCTAACAAAATCAAGATTGTCCTGTAAAGGCAGAGATTTTCAAAACTGCCTTATATCATTGCAGAATACTTTTAATTCCTGTTTCCAAGTTTCTTCCCTTTTAAAGGTTTTTAAGGTAAGAACAAACATGGAAAGACATTTGTTTTTAGGTTAGCTGTGCAGCCAATATTTGTAAAATCTTTCATAATTCATAAAATAAATGTAGATTTGGACCTTGATTGCAGCACTTATAATATTGTTTTATAGGATTTGATGCCAGGAAGAAATATACAATGAAACCATTAACAGAAATGTCATCTAATGATATCCACATACCTGAAGATACCTGTACATCACTTTCATTGAAAACAGATGGTTCAATATTCCACACTGCTGGCTTGATGGACACAAAGCTGAGGAATAGAAAGTGGTTCCTTGATACTGTCAGTCAACGGATAAGTGAAACTGCACCCCCTAATGAGTGCCAAGTTTGTCAGTGTGTAGCTGACCATACAGGAATGGCAAAGTCAGTCTGTAGGAAATGTTATTCAAGTATTTCAGATGTGAGTACAAAAATGAACAATTTTAATTTTTATGATGAATAACTGTAAATGAAACTAACTGGTAAAATAAGATGAATTATATTGATCTTAAATTGTAACATTATTGAGAAAATACTTCTCTAATTTATCTTCCTGTATAAATGTTATCTTCTCAAAATAGGAAAAGTTACCCATAAGAAATAATTTTAAACAGCCTACAGGTCCCTCTTATCTGAGATGAACGACCTGTTGACTATCAAATTATAAATAACATTAAAATAAATCTGGTGCAAGTTAAGAACTTTGATTAATATTTGTTTTTTGAAAGAAATGAAGACAAGTATGTCAAACACGACTTTTCATCTGGTTTTGGGACCAAAATGTTCTTGAATTAAACTGGGACCAAAGGAGTTTTACTTTTAAAGAATTTACATGTTACAGATGGATCAGGTCATATTACTAGTCTACAATAAAAACTGAGTGCCATAATATGACTAATAAAGTTAAAAGTGACTTAAAGCAGTCACCCACCCAACAAAAAATTTATATAGAAAAAAGCAATTAACTGCTAATGTTCACATGAAACTGTTGGAAAATTTAGAAAGCTTTCTCTTAAGGGAAAGTTGACCTCCCACTTAGGTGACCTTTCTTTGATTGGAGATAAATCTTAGGTAGCCACCATAATCTGTAGAGTTGACACCTTCATTTGTTACTGATATTTAACTGAATTGCTTTATTGTAGTACTTACCAAACTGGTGGAACTCCTTCAAACACCCATCAATGATCCAAAATGAGATGGAAAAACAATATAAGGTATTATCTTGAAAAAAATGGTCCTTTAGCAATTGTATTTGCCAAAAAAGACAGTTAATGTTGATAGGTAATCATCGTTCAAGATGATGGCTTATAATCTTTAAAACAAGTCTTTATAGGTCCTTACAAATACTTGAGGTACATAATGTATTGCAAGTATAAGAACTTGATATGATAAAGTTATAAAAGCATCTCCACTTTGAATTAAGAATCTGCATCACTAAGCACACATGGTCCAAAAGATCATGTTATCTATTATTCAGTTCACAGTTTAATCTTCATTGAAATGGATCTCTTGGAACCAACTTCGTGGATTAGTCTTAAGGTGGTCATCTGTCCACATATTATATTGTCACTTTCAGACAGTGTGAATTAAGTGTATATGTTTTCATTGTTTAAGAGTTTAGAAAAAAGACATCCATTTTAAGTTTTGAGAGCATATAACAATCTTAATATTTTTTTGTTTATTTGCAGGAATTCTTTGGAGATGATACATGGAAAGTTTTTGATCAGTAATTATCAAAAGACTTAACATTGATGATCAATTGATTGTTTTATTATGTGAATTAATCATAAATGTTTTAATAACTGTTTCATGTCAATTTTTAATGCACAAATGTTCATATATAAGTTAGAAAATCATGTCAATTCCTTAATACACAGCTGTTTTTCTTAGGCTATTATGAAAACTCAAATACAAAATTAAATGAAATGTTCTATTGATAGCCATGATTTAAAGATAAACATTAAAAAAAACTGTTCAAATAATCAGTAGACAGTGATTTAATTATATATTTATCTGAATGTAACAGCCTCTTTGTTCTGAAATTTGTATAATTCAACAAGTATTTCATAGCTAGTTATTAAGTTGTTGAATATATATCTGTAGTTAATTTATATTGTACGTGCATATTTTATAACAAAATTTTATTAGAAATATAATAAAGAGTATTTATATGAGATAAACAGATTGAAGTTATGTAAATCTAAGAAGTAATAGTTAAAAAGGTTTTCAACCAAGTGACAATAACAATCAAAACAGAGAATTTAAAACTGGGCTTTCTTCTTTTTATTATTTTTAAGACACTCAAAATATTTTCCTGTTTAACATCTTTGCAACATTTTAATGTTATTACATTGAGTTGTTCTATAATTATTAATCTTGATATTTGGTTTTAATGGAGTTAGAAATAGTGTTCTAGACGGACAAGATAATATGAACTTGAACAAATGAGTACTTACATGTGATTATTTTTGCCTAATCTTGTATATACTTGTGACTTATTTATTTTTGTTTTGCAAATAAAAACCTCTACAAATGACTATTTATTTTATTAATACCAGTATTTGAATTACAGGTTTAAGTTAAAAATGAGAAGATCTGTAGCTATATGACCCGTATTCTGCTGCATCTCAACAAACAATTGAAGAAGCATTGCCATAAGGCCTTCAACAATGATTGTTCTTGTGCTGAACGATAATTTAGCTTAAATAAACACACATGTACATAGTAAAAGTTGTACAAGAGATTATCAAATTTATCTACAGAAGCACTCATCAAAAATGATAATGATGAAATTCACTATACTTAAATGGGGCGCAGAACTTAATGCAGCAGCTGCTTGTGCACTTGTTGAAACAAGCTCATGATGGTTTTATATTAAGTCATCAAGACTATGTAAAAACAAAGATGTAAGCAAACATTACTTCAAACTAGTAAAGACTGAGTAAGAAAAAAAAATACCCATATATAACTAGGAAGCAAAAGAAAACAAAATAGCCAGGCAAAAAGGGAAAGCAATCTCAAAAACATGATAGAGACTGCACATTAACTGGAAGTGGTTTGTCAATCTGTGGCTCCTTGAAAACCTATTGATACAAGCTTCCTTAAACTGTATCCAAACATCTTTTTCAAGACAATGTATAATTCCCATTGATTCACCAATTGTTGATTTATTCATTTTTCTTGTATACTTTCAAGCATACTGAAATTTATTTTTTCTGTGAGGTTATTACACCATTCTGGTCATACAAATGCCAATGACAGAATCAATAAATCAGGGTTGTTTATTACTAGTATTGATTATTGTATGTGCATTATTTAGTGAATCAGGGAATGATCATCGAATCTAAAAAAATGTTTCAACTATTGTACTGTATCTGGACAGATCTAGTCCAACCACACCCCAGGCACTTTTCAACTTTGAACATGAATATGTTTAAATTATTTTTTTCATGTATTGATTCCTATGAACACTAATTCATCTGTTCTCAGAGAATTTTTAAGATGAAAATTATACATGTGACACCTGGGTTCACTTGTGTCTACCAGACTGCAGCACGTCCATCATCTTCTCTTTTTCAAATATCAGTCAGACTGACAAATTGTATAAATGGATATTATTACAGGTCTCTTCATAATCCATCAGATATTATTACCCTGGCAGACAAGTACAACGGATAAGTATTTAAATTAGCTCATCTTGCTGCATACTATTCTAAATAGAATACGGATGCTATGTTTGGATCTTTGACTTTCTATGTCTCGGTTCTAATGCTACTGTTGATAGCTTACTCCTTGAAATGTACATAAAGCAAACCTAAATTTAATTTATTGAACATAAATTGGTCATAAAAAACCGACCTTATCAGTGATTAGGTTGCGGAACTAACCCCGGATTATCTACGAAAACTAATTGCACCGACTATTCATAGCACAAGTATATATCCATTAAGGAATGGTAACGATTTAATTGTTCCATTCTGTAGATTGTCGTTAACACATGATTCATACATTTCCTCGTCTGTACACCAGTGGAATAACCTTGATGAATCTGTTCGCCAGACTGAATCTCAATCCAAATTTTAAACTGCTATTCGTGATGGAAATAACGTAAAAGTCATTCCTAAACATTTCTTTAAGGTCCCAGAAAATTAAACATAATACTTTCTCAGTTCCGCAATTCTTCATCATTTCTGAACAATGATTTGTTTAAAGAAAATATAATAGATTCCCTAAAATGTTCCTGCAGCGCACCTGTCGAAAATATCCACCACTTCTTCTTCGATTGTGTTCGGTATACAGTCTGGTCTGGTTGCCTGCCCACATACTTATTGATTTTCATTTGTTGGAACAGGATCCCAATTACGGGAACCAGTCCAGTACCCACGAATGTAGGCCATAAAGAAAAACCAGGTTCTCTTCT
>JAULBM010059597.1:0-20079 GCA_032357055.1 Geukensia granosissima
CCCCTTAAGCAGGGGTTCTACCTGCAGGCGGAGAAACCGAACGGCCTATTTCTATACCCCGGCCGCCCTCGGAGGTGCCTTCTATAATGGACAAATGTCCACATCATACGGCAAAAAGAGTAAAATGTGCCGATATTCAAATTATATTATAACTATCGGCCAAATTAGAAAATAATCCAAAACAAGTAACACTTAAAACATAAACTAGAGGCTCCCAGGAGTTGTAATCGCTCACCTGGCCCAAAGTTGTTTGGTTATACAAGCCACTGTTTGTAATGTTTGCCTCGTCGTAAGCATGTTGTATTCTTTGTTGGGCCCTATGCTAATTTCTTGCAAAAGTTTAATTATTACAAAATATTATTTTTGAGATTCTTTTATCATACTAGTAAGATTCTTGATGACAGTACACACAGTATAAGAAGCTTGATAGAGACGTAAAAGTGTAACCGATTCAATGAAGTATGACAACGGCCATATTGGATGGCATCCGGCAAAACAGAACATACACTTTAAAGAGGACCATCCAAGGACCATTCCACCAAAGTTTGGTTAAAATCAGACTAGCAGTTTTAGAGGAGTTGACAAAAACGAAAAATTCCCATAGGGTCCAATGTTAAACTATGTCGAGCCATGGCGGCCATATTGAATCGTGCCCTGCAAAATCCAACACAAATTGTCAAAAGGACTCCCATAGGAACATTCCGTCAAAGTTGGGTTAAAATTGACCAAGCGGTTTCAGAGGAGTTGATGAAAATCTAAAATTTCGCATAGGCTCCAATGTTAAACCATGTCGAGCCAAAGTTTGGTTATAATCAGACAAGTAGTTTCAGAGGAGCTGATTAAAACGTAAAATTACCATAGGGTCCAATGTTAAACTATGTCGAGCCATGGCGGCCATATTGAATGGTGCCCGGCAAAATCCAACACAAGTTTTAAAGAGGACTATCATAGAAATATTCCACCAAAGTTTGGTTAAAATCAGACTAGTAGTTTCAGAGGAGTTGACGAAAACGTAAAATTACCATAGGGCCCAATTTTAAAATATGTCGAGCCATGGCAGCCATATTGAATGGTGACGGCAAAATCCAACACAAATTTTAAAGAGGACTATCATAGGAACATTCCACTAAAGTTTAAAGATTAAAATGGTCAAGCGGTATAAGAGGAGTTGATGAAAATGTAATAAGTTTACGACGACGACGACGACATACGACGACGACGACGACGGACGCAAAGTGATGAGAAAAGCTCACGTGGCCTTTTTGGCCAGGTGAGCTAAAAACCGAATGCATATGTGCCACATTTGCGGCCGAAAAAGGAAATTTGACGTGGTGTAATGGAGTAATGACCATTTTCTTCTATCGCCCATTGACGCAGTAACCCGTTTGCAACCAGCACTGCAGCAGTGCGTCGAGTGAAAAATTACGTCACAGCGTCAACAGCTGTTATTATACCAATGAATTAAGACACATAAAGTCACCTAACCGATGCCTTTTTAATTTAACGTCATTAAATCTGCCAACATTCAAAAGTTTAAACCACGTTTTCTGACAAAATTAGTTTCGACAATTTTACCAACGTGCCTTCAAAATACACAAAGTGTTGAATTACTTTAGAAAAGACAGAGTAAAGGATGGAGCGTAATTGAGAATAATCAAGTTTATCCATGGTCCCATTAAGCATGTTAAGACGGGTCGGTCCTACTGCTTATTGGTTTTTTGAAATAGTTAGATCAACTGTTGCAAAGTCTACAAGCTGTCAATAAATAAGTGTTTTTTACCTAACTTACTTGTATTACCACACTTGAACAAAATCGTCACTCGAACAAACTCGTTACTGTCATTCCACAAACATGGTTCTCTGGATACCTCTGATATGTTTAGTTTGCACTCGAATTTAGATTCACATTGTAAAGCTAGATTCTGCAATGTATTGTTTTCAAGCCTGCATGATATCGGTGCAATGTCATTGCAATTTAGTGTAGGCATACTAATATGCGCATTCAGTAGAGCTACTGTTTTACCTTCTGTACAATTTAAACCGAATGTTTCTTCGCAAAGTTTTGTCACATGCGAGTACATGTAGTACTGACCTTAAAAAGAAAGAAATAATGGATATGAACTGCAGGTTTAAATCAGTTCAAAATATAAAAATATTTTGGGACACAAAGTGAATATGTTTACAACTTTTAAAATACAAAATTCAAATACTCAATAAAAAACATAACAATATAATACACATTATTGTAGTTATGGAACACTGTCAGACGCCGGAAGGTTCCCTTTTTCTTGGCTAAGAAAATCATTGAGACAATTTAATACTTTATTATAATTAATGAGCAAGATAAGAAAATACCTTATTGCAATTTATTGATCAGTCCGGATTGAATTAATTATTTTTTTCTTAAATTCTTAAAATGAATTTCATCACATCCAATTAAGTGTCATTCATTCTATTGTATTTATGAAATTTTTGGTTTCTGTTTTCTTATCTATACTGTTGATTGATATAATTTGGCATTATACATGTTTTTGATTTTTAAATTGTTGGTGGAAAGTTTGACATTTTTCTTAAAGGCCAATACTTTGCCAAGACTTCGATCGTTAAAAGGTGGTTGGTCTAAGATATTTTTCAATTATAAATTTTGTTGTTGTGCACTAATATGCTTCATAATTTGACCAAGCACGTTTTTTATCAAAAGCTGCATACCACATGATTGACTGATGGTGAATTTGATGCGGAGAGATAGATGGCATCCGTCAAGTCTGGTAGTTTAAAGACAATGAAGACGATGACAATTGCAGACAATAGCAGTGGTAGTAACAGTGACGATGAGTAGTTGAAGAAAGGTGTTGTAGATGGCTAAAAAGCTGAGAAAGGAAACACAACGTTAACGAGAAGAGAGAAAAGATTATTTTTTTTAGGAAATCCAGAAAGGGAAAAAGGAGTGTAAGAAGAGCGAGGCCAAGCAGAAGGTGGAAAAACTAAATCTGTTAGTGCGAAGAAACCAGTTAAGCTTTTCAATTGTAAATTCTGTTGTCTGTGCACTAATATGCCTCATTATTTGACCAAGCACGTTTATTATCAAAAGCTGCATAACACATGACTGACTGATGGTGAATTTGATGCGAGAGACAGATGACATCCTTCAAGTCTAGGAGTTTAAAGACAATGGAGACGATGACAATTGCAGACAATAGCAGTGGTAGTAAGAGTGACGATGAGTAGTTGAAGAAAGGTGTTGTAAACGGCTAAAAAGCTGAGAAAGGAAGCATAACTTTAACGAGAAGTCAGAAAAGATTATTTTTTAGAAAATCCAGAAAGGGAAAAAGGAGTGTAAGGAGAGCGAGGCCAAGCTCAGTTAACATTATTGATTTGAGAATTTCAAAAGGCTAAAGCCGAGTCTACAGTTAAGACATTCGTCAGATGGAGATGAAGGAAACTGAGGAAGGAAAAAAGAATCTAAAAAGAGGAAAGGGGAGGGGGTGCAAAACAGACGGGGACAAAATTAAATCTGTTAGTGCAATGATACTAGTTAGACTAATAATAACACAGTTAGCATTATTGATTTAAGATAATTGTCAACTATTAAGGCTAAAGCCGAGTCTGCAGTTAAGAAAATTTAAGGGTTTGGATCAAGTGATTCGTAAGATGAAAGCCCAGATCTTAGTTCTGATGCTGATTTTGGTTATATAAACGTTTCTATAAGATCAAAGAGTTATACAAAGAGAAGTAGGAAAAATCAGTAATGTTTTTCATCCAACAGGTGAAGTGGTGAACAAGCAACTGTTACCACACTCTAAATTACATTTTGAAAAGCAGGTTCAACGAAGAGCTTTAATGAGTAAGAGTTTAATATTTTTATGGCATGATGGTTAGAAATCTTATAATCTGCTAAAGCTGGTGGAGTTGCGGCAACTGGTAGGCAAAACTCTTAGAAATAGCTTATTACACAGAACTTTACGAATTGAGGGATTAAAAGTATGCATATATTATAAGACAAAATGAATATGGGTATGATTTATGATTTCAGTGAAATAGCAGAACTCCAATTTTATAAAATGTTCTAAAACAGATTAATAAAACAGTAAGAACAAACGGATTTTCAGGAAAAAGACAATGCCTGTTATTGTTCACACTATCAGGAAAAAACGTGTTTTCATGAAAGTTCGCTTTTTGTTAAATTAGGGGTGTTGACAGATATCTTCAACATACTTATGTGACATGTTAAAGAGAGAACAACAAGAAAGTTTTTCACCCCGAGAGGTCAGAGAGTTCAGAGTTAGGGTTCGCAAAATAAACAATAAAATCCATTTGCAGAAAGTTTTGTACCTGACTATAAAAAATATTGGACATTGTGACAAGGGAGATAATTATAATGATAATTGTGGCATTGGAAATAATTAAAAAAAATAATGTAAAAGATTTTGGATTTAAGGATTGCTTTATAACTGATATGAATGTTGATTAAAAAAGCAAAAAACACAGGAAGTTGGTTATATTGCACAAAAGAAATTTGTAGATTTAGATATTACCAATACATGGAATTTAGATCAGATGTCCTTATTTTCAGATATGTCGAATACTAATTAAGTCAGGAATCAATATGTTTTTTATTCAGAGAGAACTTGTTAGATTTCAGTGACAAAGTCATCTGTGAATTTTTAGAATTTGAAACACCAGTTGGATTTGAATGAGAAATATAAGACAAAAACACTGGAATTGGTAATCATAGAGGGCTAAAGAATTTGAAAAGATATGTTCCATGTGTCACAGGTCTTGATATAATAAAGGGAATTCCTTAAAAACTTCATGATTGGCTTTTTCATAAATAAATAAATAAAGAAATAAAATTGGTTATTTTAGGCACAACATTTTAAAGCTTTGAGATGGGTAAATCCAGAGAAGATCGAAATTCTATCTTATGGCATGGCAAACATTGTTCCGTTATATTTTTATGCAGATTTTTAAATATGAAACAATTATTCATAAAACATTTAGACAAACGGTACATGTAATTTACAGTCCTTCAAACCTCCCGGTGATCTAAACCTTTGAGTATGGTTCACAAAGCGGTCTTATGTATATTAAGAATACGTTAAATTTTTATTGGTCACCATCATGATTTGGTTGACTGGTACGAAATATTCATTTCACAAATGACAATGGATATTTTCCGACTGTCATGAATACAAATCTGTTCCTTTACCTGTTCTGACTAACATCGATTGTGGCTATACAAAGGCTTTGATTCCCGAGTAACATGACGGGTGCCACTAGTGGAGCAGGAATTGTTTACCCTTCCGAAGCACCTGAACTCACCCTTGATGTTGTAGTGTTCTTGTTATTCCAGCGTTAGTTTTCAGTGTAGTGTTGTGTGTTCTATGTTTGTCTTTCGTTTCATTTTGTTGGCCTTGGTCTTGTCTGTCGTCCGACTTAACTATTTCAGTCTGCCCCTTTGGTATCTTAGAATTCCTTTTAGATATTTTGTACAGATTCGTGTAGTCATTGATGACTAAGACAGCACCAATCTTTTAATAGTAAACAGTTAACCTGACATCTAGTCACTTTTTAAATAATATCAGAGAACCAGTATGGACGTCGCAAATGACGAACTTACTTACAATATAATGAAATTGCTATACTGTAGGTAAAAATTAACCTTAAAGGAGAAGATGATCAGAATATTAAAAAGAATGAACGATCCAAAATTTGATAAACAAATGTTCTAATACATTTTTTGTAAAGAAGCAGAAGTGATATTAGCTGACCTTCGCAGAGATTGACACATCCAAAACAATACATAAGCCATAAATATTCACTATAGGATCTAGTCATAATTACTTTTGGATTGCTGATATATATATTATTTCACTATCGAGTATTTATAAGGTATAATCAGGTGGTTTAAAAAACTACGTATTATTTGTGAAAGAACGTGATGATGATTATGTTTTCATTAAAATTTTAAAATGTTTGTTTTTTAAATTCTTCCGGTTTGTCATATTGTTATTCATAAACAGTGTCAAGGTTTACCTTACACAATAACAAATGTTGAACTTTAAAATATTGGAATGTTTACTTTATTTATCGTGTTTTTATGAAGGCTTGGGTATATATTTTTCAATCATATATTCACAAGAAAGGAAGAAATTAAGTTATATCCATGGCTTAAGATATAATTGTCTATTCAGTAATGTGTCAAGTGACGATCATATGATCTAGTGATGTGATGTCATATTATTTTATGCTCGCCTTTTCTATGTATGCAATGTTACCTTCAACTTGTATTTTGGAATCTCTGTATTTGTTGCCTCTGGTGGTGGACCATGTACTCAAGGATATTCACCTGCCCAGTTGTCAGACTTGTCTGGCATTGAATTTATCAAGTAAAGTGTTATAGAAATTTGCCGCATTTGTTAAAAAAAAATCCAGGATGATGTTCTCAGACAAAAATAGGCGAGTCAACTCCACTGATAACCGATAACCAGCACTATTAAAACAATACTTAATCAATCAATCAATCCATTAAATAACTGTTTTAACAATGAAATCTATGAGAAGTTGATAATTCCGATCAGTCGGAAAGTGCTGCGTTTGTTGGAACAAAAAGGTTCATTTTCAAAATTATCACCCGATATCGACTACCTTAAATATTTTATACATTCTATTTTTGGAACATTTCGAAGCACTCCATCTTTGCAAGAATATTTCGAAAATAAATGGCTTTCTGAATTATTTTTTTTTCGATATAACTATAAAATTCTATTTCATTGTGCTAAACAGCCGGTAGATGGCAACCGAAAACACTTAATCTTGAATGTCAGGGAGACTGAAATCCATAACTAATAACTATAGTTCGTCAATATCTTTCTTATCTATTCCTGCCTGCCCTCTCTATTTTGTATGATATTTATAAATTAAATGGTTTGAATAACCAACAAACCGAATTCTAAAGTTATCAATCGTCCTAGCAAGCATCATATATGTCTAGCTTACAATTATCTCAGTCAATGAATAGTTTTAAAATCAAATGAATAAGTTAATTGAAATGTGTTATTTAAAGTAACCGGTTTTAACCTGTAATTATTTCACTAGCTACCATTATTCTGTTCTATGTCATTGTTCAAAACAGATCATCGTAATTCAATCTGAACTTCAGGTATATACCAATATAACAGTATGCTAGTCAATAAGTTATGCAAACATTTAATTTACAGATATTCTCATTTTAATAGATTGAGGACAAGAAATCCAATTTTATTTAGTTAAATCATAATTGTCTTCCGTTTTCCCCCCAATAAAATGGTCATACGTGTCAAAGCTTTCATTGCTTTTTACAGTATGACTTGCTGAGTCGTAAACGTTGTCAACTGAGTGGCTGTATACGTTGCTGTCAGTTTCTTTGTAGCGGATTACACCTGTAGAATCGTATGCTCCGTCAGTCATAACATAGGGATCAGAATCATGAGTCATTGAATTTTCTTTCGATTTTTCCACAGGAATAGATAATCGATATTCTGTAGGGTTTCCGATTAATTCGTTAGAACGATTAAATCCCGTTTCTTTTGGATCAAGAATAACATAATTCTGCCCAGATTTACTATTTGCTACAGTAGTACTTTTGTAATATTGCGGTGCACTTTTACCTACATTAGCATATTCGGTATCACGTTGTTTCCTTATTCCATTTGATTTGATATTAAAGGTTTCATTCGATAAAGAAGGAGAACCATCCGGTAAGTTGTTATATTGGTCTTCATTTGTAAAACGTTGCGTTACGTCCATTTGACGGTGAACAGTAGACAGTTTATCCGATACCGGTAAAGCTACGTTTTGGATGCCAGTATAGTCTTTCATATCGTACTTTTTATCTTCTGTTTTTCTCTTGTTTTCTTCTGTTTTTCTCTTGTTTTCTTCTTTCCTCACCCTACAAGATTCAAGAAGTATCAACGTATAAGTAAAGAGATAGTTTCTATTTAAA
Source organism: Geukensia granosissima (assembly GCA_032357055.1). Classification (NCBI taxonomy): domain Eukaryota; kingdom Metazoa; phylum Mollusca; class Bivalvia; order Mytilida; family Mytilidae; genus Geukensia; species Geukensia granosissima. The sequence goes on from JAULBM010059597.1 coordinate 7,985, forward strand.
CAGTACTAAAATAAGTTTTTAAAAATTGGGTGTACTTGACACAGACTAGGTCCATTACAATTTAGTTTACTAAAAATTAGAAGATTCTTGAATGTCCTGGTTCTCTAATACTTTGTGTTGTTGCGTTATAAATTAAGCAATGTTTATAACTCCCTCCGTCAAATGTTTCAAGAAATATAACTCTATAACGACTCATCTAATTATTTTGCTTAATTGCATCAAACTCCCGCCATAGGTTTTCTCTATTGCCTATTATAATACAATTTTTACAGTTTCTCATTCTTTTATAAAAAAGGTTTCAGTCATTTAATCATAATATATGCAATTTTTTTTTAAAATAATACTAATGATAGGTAAACATGATATACACTTTTATTCAAGATGCATATTTACAAAACAAACGTGTCCAAATCCATTATAGACTGAACCAACTAAATCGACATTAAGATTTTTCAGTGATGAAAGACCAAATCCAACCAACGACTTTAAATCTCTGTAGCAGGTCAAGGGCTTGAATAGACAACTTTGCAACCTCTACATCTCTATTGGACCAATATTTTGTGCCATAAAACATGTTATTTATGAAAATTATGTTGACATGAAAACTTTGAAACGCATTTGTGATTTGACGGTGTGTTTTTTTTAGTCTCGATGTTTTTTTTTAATTTCGTTCTTAGTCATTTTTTTTATTTTAAAGACAGTTAAAGATATGTTCCTGGACCTAAAAAAGACATGTTGGACATTATGAAAAAGGCCTTTTTGTTTTTTTTCAAAAGAAATCTTGTTTTAAAGATTTGAGCTCAGAAAGTTATGACGAAAAAAGCGGCCCAACCTCATCGAATATTTGACAAAATCCAAATTTTGGTCTGTCAGCTATAATTTTTTTCCTATGCGATTTTTTGTCCAGATATCTGAATGTTTCTTAAGATAATTAATTACTTTGATGTGTTTTATTGTCCTAATATTGATGCGTTTTTATCGTTATTGTGTTCAGATATCCCAAAAACCTCCATTTTGAAAAATGAGGAAATTTATCATTATCTGCATATCTTAAATATGTTTGACATGAGTTCTCATATGGTTAAATACTGAAATTAGGTAAGTAATAGTTATATATAAGGCATCGAACGAGCTTTTCATTCACAAGGTGATTTTGAATGGAAAATTTGTTTTCGAAAATTTTACCTTTATCCCTATTTAAAAAAAAATAGTTGTCAAAATACATGCCATGTGCAGAACTAGGGCAGTAAACATGGTAAACTTTGCTTTAAATAAAAGAAATTGTTTTCCATTCCTAATTAAAAAAATTATCATGTTAGCAAAATTATTGTCCGAATTATGTCATAACTCTGGGATACTCCAAAGACTTATTGTAAACATCTTTAAATGCAAATATCATTATTTATTATCAAACACATTTTTGGTAATTTTAGTGTTTTTTTGCATAAAACGTTGCCGATAAAGATCACTAAATTCATAAAATATTGTGCTCATTGATACCTTGTTTATAATATTACTTAATCAGCACAAGTTTTTAACCACTAAGAACTGCAGTTTCAGGCGTATTTAAAATACGGACATAAATGGGAAAAGTCTACAATACTGAAAATTACGTTTCACATTTAAACACTATCATATTTAAAAGGAACAATATTAGGGAAATACAGTGGAGCAATTCTGTCATATATGTCGAGAACCATCCACAAATCTGGACGGAAAATCACATCGGAAACGAAATAGAACTTGTCATGCCAAAAGATGAATATTTGTAAAATATCTGTTTCTTATCGATTATGCGATAACCTTCTTATCGCAGATAAAATCATTATGAGTGGAAATATAAAAATGACACAATCTAAGTGCTACGACAAAAAAGTTGGTCCAAAAAACAGGCGGAGATTGGGTGCACCAGATTACCCCCTCAAAGAAATTTCGATATTATGCATTTTTATTCACCGAAAAAATATCTTATATATTGAAACATAGAAATATACGGTAGTTCCTTTACTGAGAACATATTATTTTGTTTCTTTGTATGTGCTAAAAAGCCGTCAAATTACCTTGGTTGGTGAATCCTCATAAATTAGAAAAATTTTCCTTTGCATCGATCTTTTAATATATAAGATTTCACAATTCTTTTATCAGGAAAATACAATAGCTGTATTTATTTTTACTCTTCTCACCGTTGTTTTGATTCTTAAAAATGCAAACTAGAGATTTTCCATTAAACCATTGTCGGGTTAAACGTTACAAGAGTGGTGTAATATGAATATTTCAAGTCAGCCGTCAGTGATCGTGTGGCGAAACATATGACGTCATAGACAAGGTTATATAATGAAAATCAATTTTTCTATAGTTACGTATCGGTTTAAACAACATTGCCACATGAATAAAATTTAATAAATTCTAATGAATAGGTAGCATATGATCGGCAAATAAAAAGCCTACCTTCGTCGATAAAAGACTATGAAAATCACAACGGAAATTAAAAGCAATATGCCAACAACTACACCGGCAATGATACCTGAAAATATGGAATTAATTAGAAAACATGTATATTAAAGAATCGAAAGCGTCATCTACAACTTAATACGCTAGATAAAAAAGACCTCATGCAGTTTGCATTCTGTTATTGTATTCTAAATTCATCGTTAGATCCAGCAAACGAACTTCTTAATATTTATTTATAATTGGTAATTTTGTATTTTGAAACACTGGAAGATTGCCTCTGCTGGTAGACCAGAGGCCCCCGAGGGAATTAACCAGCCTATAAACGTTTTTGCTGATCTAAGGGTGGATACAATGCTATTAAAATCTCAGGCATATACTTCAAGCTAGGTCATCATTGTTTATCTAATCGATAAAAGCCATCGTAGGTGTGACCAGTCCGATAGTCAGCCTATCGGTTCTAACACAAATTCATTTCTCAAGTTCTCACTTGATATCTTTTCTAATTTAATTTGCGAAACTGGATGCACATTACAGTCAGCCATTTTATACATTGACAAATAATCATACTAACATGTGTGGAAATCGGCCTGGAAATACAACGAATTAATCAGCACAAACATCAATATACGATGCTTTTTAAACATTTTCAACAAACAGGGTTTCAAAATAAGGAAAGGGGTCCTCTGAATGAAGAAAGAGCCATATATTTCTGTTTTTAACATGTTTTTGACGGAAATCGTAAAGGCTGTTATTTATCAAAAAGTACAGGAAGGAATATTCTGTATACTGGACAGATAATGCTCCCATGAACCTTATATTCAGCTAGCCGTGTCCTACATTCAGTGATACATGTAGTAATAAAAGTAACACAAGTTGCCAATCGAATTGGGCGTATTGTTTCGCGATTTCGTTAATTGATAACTCGATAAATTGATAAAAAAAATCATCGGCAGTTTAATAAAAAAAAATCAGCCTTTAACATTAGTAAATTAGTATTCTATTATTAACTTGAAACACTATTCTGCATTAGATCATTATTTTTTCACAAAGGTTTACGATTGATTAAATAGCCATGAATTTAGTTTAGATTACATACCCTTTATCGATGCGACCACCGAATTCTGGTTTTGATGAGAACTGTTAATAATACCGGTTAGTCTTTCTTAAAATAAAATTTGAAGTATTAATATTCATTACAATGATAGTATTAACATCGTGTTATATATTTGAATCTTTTGTGACATTTAACACTATAGTCTATAAAATGTCGCTTCAAACTGCAATTCCAACATGTGATATTAGTATTTTCTAAACCATAATATTTCGATTCATTTTACTATGAATGAAGATTTTGCTTAAGAACGAAGTGTTAATATCTAAAAACCGGTTGTCATTTGTGACATTGATCAATTATGTAAATATATAATCTTCGACGTAATCCATAACAATTTCTGTCTGCCCTTTTGAATTCCTTTTTCGAATTCCTTTTACTATGTTGCGTTACCGTCAATGGCTACCCCTTATCTAGGAATTATCGATCACAAGCACAAGCGGTGAGATACCATATTTACTTTTACGAGACAAGTGTTATACATGTAGTTGGAACCTAGAAGTGTTAAGAATTTCGACAGACTGTTGAGAAAGACGCTCATCATGCTCTGTTAAACAGAAGAAGCTTTAAGCGAATGTCAAGATCAGAAAACTTCATGTGACAAATGGTACAGTGTAGAATACCCATGCGAAAATGAAAAAGAGCAAAGTCCAAAAAGACAAGACAAATTCGAAACAAACTTAAAGATAAAAAGAAAACAAAACGAAGAAAGGCTTGGACTTAGCGAAGTTGTTTACAATATAGGAGTGGGATCAGGTGCTCCAGAAGAGTAAGCGTCCACTGTCATTCGCTTGACACCCGTCGTGGAGTCCTTTATTCCAAAATCATTGTCAAATCTTGTCAAATCCAGATGGAATCTCACGTTCTCCTTTATAAACAAGGCGTTAAAGTAGCATATTAGAAAGAGAGGATTTTCCTTTTTCTGTAATACACATCAACAAGAAGGAATTCGCGAAATTTAAACATTGGCAAAAGTTACATGGAACAATAATGTTCTTCCAATGTTTACACTATCAACAACAATGTATGCATACGTTTTTCTAATTATTAGTTACTGTTCATTATATTCAGTGACAAGTTACGGTGATTTTGCATTGTGAACTTAGCCATTTCTTTTTTGAGATGGAATATGCTCTAGATGCTACGTCAAGAGAAACCATTTAAAAATGCTTGTATCATTATGACTTTAAATTCTGTAACGCCGCAGTGCATGAATAATGAATTAGTTTTAAGAATGATTTCTTAGACTATAAAAATGAAAACGACAATCCAGTCGTTATCAATATGGACGTTCCTGTCGGAATGAACATTGCAGACGTAAAGTTACCGATGTCGAGAAAATCAATTCGAGATAGTAATGTAAAAAAAAACGCAATAGCATGATGTAAAACGTGGATCTCTTAACCTGAAACAAACATTTGTCGATTATATGAAATCAGAACACAATGGTTGAACTAGCCATGTTAACAAACCATTGAAAGTTTATTTTTGCGACACAAAAATGAACATAGGATATATATAGATGTGTGTTTTTATAAACAGGATGTTGCTGTTAACAAGAATGCTGCTTAAACAAGTATAGCCATTACTTTAAAAAAAAAATTCAGTCGTATCACGATTTGATTGACCACCACCCTATATATGTTTCACAAATGACCACAGATATTTTTCAACTGTCGTAGCTTTGATTCTGTTCCTATACCGTTTGTGACTACCACCAAATGTGTGAGTTTTTACAACCAGTAACTCCTCAGTTGCCAAAAGTGGAGCAAGTTTTGCTTAATCATCCGGAAAATCTTATCTCGCCGTTGTTTTTATTGGGTTTGTATTACTCTAGTTTAGTTTTCTGTACTGAAGTTTATCTTTCGTTTCAATAGCCATGATCTGCCCTGCACCGATTATGAAAACGTAAGCATGTATTAATGATTCTGCTTTATACTAGAACGACTATGCATTTTTACCGCTAAATATGCAGCCCTTAGAATGGAAAAACCGAAGCAAAGATAAAACTGTATGTTCTATACAGGAAAATTAAATGTCAATTATATTTGATGAAGACTTGATGAAATTGATTAAAAAAAACAATACCTTCACAAGCATATTGTAGAATTAACTGATTTACAAGGTAACATTCCGGTCTTTGGTATAAAGAGTTGTTCATGGTAGCAGAACAAATATAAGACTTATTTACATCTCTGCAAAAACTGGATGCTGAAGTAGAAATATTTTTGTAGATATCAGAGCATTCTGGAAAATCAGGATCGAAATCAAACTTCAGCTGTTTAGTCAGTAGATAATGTGATGAGCATTCCTGCAGTTTGGTTTGTTGATTTGGATTTACACAAGTCTTTGAATGGTTCTTGAAGCCTGAGTTGAATAAAGATGGTCATTAGGTGTCGACGATAAACGAAGAAATATTAGACAACGGAATAAAACATACATTGTAAAATTGTTCTGTAATATTTAGCTGATATAATGAACATTTATATAAATTGGAATTTCAGGGTCACATAAATATGATCCTTCCTTCACCTTCAAATAAAACTGAAAAATATTTAGGTCAAAACAAAACCTATTAAACTTATTTCACAAATAAGTGTGTGTAACACAGAAGAACAGAACGAGAAGAATTTTCACCACGAATTGTAGCTAATTGATACTCTTTAAAAATACATAAGACTTTAGTTTTCCTAAGCCTAAGACACAAATGGGAATGAACAGCGGTAGATTTCGACTTTTCTAAACTGAAGTCAAATGTCAGCTACATGATTTTATTTGAATAAACATTATGTGTTCGCAATTTTAAATCATCATTTTTTCGTATTAAATATTTTTTGTCATTTTATTTCAGGAATTCTATTACAACACAGTCTTTGATGAACGCATATTCCATAATTTTATACAAACAAATAAAAATTTAACGATTTGGATAAATGGAATACGACTAAACGTTTTAATCATATAACTATCATGACTATACCAAACTTTTATGTCAGACCTAAGCCATTATTGCCCATAAAAATTTAAATTTCTTTTAATTTCCATTAGCAAAATTTCACGTTTATTTGCAACTGTTTTAGGATTTACAGAACAGAAGGGATGATCTGAAAAAGTTTTGGTTACTTAATGTCCAGTAAAAATATTTTTTTCATATTCAAGACTAAACCAATTTTACTATATTAATATAATAGATACACGTTTTTACGAAGGTTCATCGTAAAGTTTATTTCACATTTAAAGTAATTGATAATAAAACTTAATAAAATTTTATCCTAAATTCATAGGGTGATTGGTGATTTACTACGAAGAAATCGGCCCCATAAACTTCTTAAAAATTTAATCATTTCGATTTTTTTCTGCATTCTATGAATTTATGATATGAATTAAAAAACATTAAAATGTCCCTGATCAAGTTGGAACTTTTGCATTTTACATTTTATAGAATGTTTTCAAAATTCCGTAAGTTTCGTGTAATCTTTAGCCTACCATTCATAACCAAACAGGAACGATTTGGTAAAAAATAGCAAATTTTTTAAAGTTGTAAAATATCCAAAAACCATTGGTTACCAGATATCTGTTATTCCGTATGATAGATGTAACTCCTTTTAATTGCGATTTTATTACTCAATATTTCAGCTTTTAAGATGATTCTAAGCTTACTGGTAAGAAGTACCATTCGAACTCCCCGGAAAACAATCGCTGATAACCATCACCAAAAACCACCAAAAACGGCTGTCCAATATTAACACGTTTGTTCCATATTTTTACATTTTGTCATTAGTGTGTGTGGTTACATGCACCTTGATTTATTTTAAAAAATGGGAATTGCTATGGTATGTTTAATAAACCATACGAGTTCCATGAGATCCATTTCTTTTGTTGATAATTTTAATTAAAGTTTTCTTTGTAAAGCTTCTGCTTTTGACGTGGGAAAAATTTGACCTTAATCATTGTCAAATCTAGTATTCATTTTTGATAAACATCATCTGAATATGTTCATATATTATAGACTTGTTATTCTGTAATTTTTATCGAATAAAACATAAATTGGATCCTGTGGATTTTTACTTACCTAAAAGTGTACTACACTTAAAATATTTTATTACAGGTACATATATATAAATGTATATAATCAGTTATAATAAAAGTAAACCTGTACTTCGGGTCAATGCAGTATATGTCTTGAACTAAATTACAGTTCTAGTATTTGACAAAATATTCGACTTATCACACAACTGATTCAAAATTAAAACGAATAGTTGAGGTTACCTATCTACACTGATTTTTCATTGATTAGTTATTTTTACGTCTATATATTTGATTAAAAATGACTGAAACAAGAACATTTTACACAACTATTCTTCATTGATTATTTATTTTTACGTCTTTATATTTGATTTAAAGTGTCTGAAACACGAACATTTTACACAAGTATTCAAATTTCCAAACACTACAAGAATTACTATAAAATTTGACCTCGAGGAAAAAAAACAAAAACAGGACAGAATAAAACAAAATCCGGACTAATCATAATTTAATATTCCGTTGCAAACACATTAGACAAAATAGTTTCAAGTAACAAGTTGTGTATATATATATATATATATATAGTATATATACCGCCTCGGTAGTGTAATGGTTAGCGTGCTCGCCTCGAGTGCGGAAGGCCGAGGGTTCGATCCCCGGCCGGGTCAAGCCAAAGACTTTTAAAATTGGCATTTGCTGCTTCTCCGCTAAGCACTCGGCATTAAGTAGTAAGAACACAGACTGGTCGGCCCACAGTCAGAATAATGTGTCTCAGTAAAGCAGGGTTCATCATCATAATTCATATAATTTTTTATTATATGCTCTCGTCCTGAATATGCATGAAATACTTGCCACTGGACGTTAAACAATAATCAATCAATCAATCAATCAATATATAGTATATATTTCTTAATTTGAACCGAATTTTCAGTTAACATTTTAAGAATATAAAAAGTTAACTCGCCACACCATATTACTAATTTACATATTTCTATTACGTATGGTATCAAAGGAAGGAAACTTAAGTTGTCAACACAGAGTAAAAGTGCGCAATTACTTATTTTATAGTAAGTCGCACCTTAAATCAATCTAGAAGTAGTGTCATATCCTTTTATTTATTTTCAATACCTACCATCGCCAACTTTCAGTGTTGTAAGAGATCTATTAAACTCTGTAAAGACAGTAAGACATATATTTTAAATAAACATCTTTAAAAGAATGAATATGAAATATATTTCAGGAAGACACGATTTACAACATACATACGTTTAAAAGGAATATGCATACGCCTAATCTGCGTGTAAAGCGCTGTTGTGGACTTTAACAGACACGATAAGGGCCAACAATTGGATGATGAGTCAAACCTAAAACGGCAAAATGCAAATAAAAACACAACAATATTGTATAGAAAGATGCATATACCAGATCGTTAAAAAGAATAACAAATCTCAAGGCTTTTTCTGTAGTTCAACTAATAATGAATGTGTTCAGCTTAACTGAAAATCTACTTGTGCGCATGACAGGCGCATGTCTCGGGTATATAAAACCAAAAGGTTATGTGTGAGTGTAATATGTGATGATTACAGAGGAAGTTATGTTCTGCACAGCAAACTACTGCTCTTAATCGGACGGTCGAGAATTTTTTAATTAAGTGTCATTTAAGAATAAGAACACGTTATGCATGTACGAAATCAATGCAAATTTAAACTTTGATTCTGAATGTGGTGTCTTTTATGTTAGCTATACTCTTTATCGGAAATTGTCAAGGACACTACATCACATCTCGAAACACAGCCGCTAAACGTTCCAAGTTCAGAGGTCACAAGACAGTCTGCAAGAGTGGACCAAGTGATGTGCGATATGATATATTATCGTACGATTAACAAAACAAGATGTATATTGACATCCAATGCAGAATAAGTAGTGAATCAGATGCATTCTGTTTGAACTCTCGTATTTTATGCAAAGGCTAAAAAATTGCCTCTTTAGATATCTGAACTGCCCTTTAATCAGCTAGGAAGCTGGCAGAGTGTGTTTTGGAAGCATTAGATTTTCTGGATTTGTAAAATCTAAGAAGAAACCAAATGTTTGATTTCAACTGAGCAAGCTCTCCAGAAAAGTTTTTTTGATGAAAACCCCATAGAATACTGAAATAAATTAAGTTTGGGTTAATCAGTCATCTTTGTATGTAAATAGGACCACCGGATATAAGTCTAATAGAGACCAAAGTTTAGTTTCAATTTAGCAGGAGTTTTTAATACATTTTCACATAGGATCCAATTTTAATTTATGGTCAGCTGTGGCAACCATTTTGGTTGACAGCGGGTAATCGTATATAGTTTTAAAAGGGACCTACGCAGTGAAAAATTTGGTTCTAGTTGAGCAAATAGTTCTAGATGAGAAAACTTTTAAATAAATTTCAAATGTGAGTGTGGTAATCACATATAATTCTTAAAGGTACCCTCCTATCATTAACAATTCAATCAAAGTTTGGTTCAAACCGAGCAATTAGTAAATGAGTTTCCTATTGGTTCCTCTGGTAGGATATGTTCGGCTCTTACGGTCATCTTGGAAGCGGCTGGGGTCAATCTGAACAGGACTTTTCTAGTCCATTATAGTTTCCCTTATATTGAGAAAGACGTTCAAGACAAAATGATTTCTTTATTAAGTCGAGTGAAGAATATCCATGAGATCAAGTATATAGCCAAAAACAAAAAGAACAAAATCTTGGACTTGATGGGTGTATCAGGTGACTCGGAGTGGTAAGCATACCTTATCCCGCGTAGTTTAATGATATTTCTATAGCTTTCTATGCTTAAAAAGTTCTGCTGTCGCGGTTGGCGTTCGAGGTCATCCGACAGAATTCTGAAAGAGACCCATTTAAGTTAGTGACCATTCCGTCAAAATTTGGTTCTTATTTAGCAAGCAGTTCCAGATAAGATATTTTTTCACAAATTACCTATAACTTCCTACGTTAAATTAGGTTCGGCTGAGGCGGTCATCTTGATTTTCAGGCGGGAACATATTTTATAATTTTGAATAAGGATATCCTAAGGGTCATTCCTGCAAAGATTGGAATACTTTGGCGTAACAGTTTTGGATTAGTAGATTTTTTATTATAAACCACTCTTCTTTCTATTTTAGTAAATTAAACGGTAGCTATTCTGGTTGAACGATTGTAAACATGGTTATAATTCATAAAGAGGACTGTCCAAGATGATTCTACAAAAGTTTGATCAAAGTTTGCTGAGCAGTGTCAGAGAAGATTAAAATGTTATATTAATTGTCTACGGACGAGACGGGACGGACGCAAAGTGATAACAATAGCCCACATTTCTATTTGGGTGAGGTGAGCAGAAAAAGTGCAATCCTGCATTCAATGATTCAAGATTACCTAAGCGTAACCTACGAACCCTGGTGAACAGTATTATCAAAAAGAACTGTATCGGATAAAAGCTCTAGAAATCGTGCCAAATAAATCGGAATGGATTATGCAAACATTATTTAGTAGATCTTGATTGATGAATTCGGCAAATAAATTAAATAAATGAAACTAGAAGATGTATGAAGAAAATATGTGGTAAGATTGTCCATTATACAAAAAAAGGAAACGTGCCATGATTGTCCATGAGACAGCCACTCACCAAGTGACAGTACAGTAGAATTTAAACTTCTAGCGGTCCCATTATGACCTTCAACAATGAACCAGAGTCCATACCATAACGGAAGCTGTAAAAGGCCCCGAAATACAAATTGTAAGACAGTCACCCAAACGTACAAATTACAAATATCTACATGCCTAAATAATGTGACTGTTTTTTTTAACTGTTTTGCAGTGTTTAAAGCTAAAGACCATACTGGGTGAAAACAATCGGAATGTTACTATTTGAATTACTTTTGGTACATTTACATTTGGTATATGTTATACGGAAAATTACAGAGGTCAAATTTTTATAAATGACATTTATTTTTTGTTTATTAAAAATGTATGTATATTAGTGCTTAACTTTTGTTGGAATGTATACTCAAGTTCATCTCTACTTAAAAAAATAAGTGATTAAATAAGACCGATCGATATTGACTATTCTTCGCTGGTGATATAGAGCATATTGTGCTAATAATGACAAAAAAATATCAAGACTTTGCTTTTCCTTAAACGAGTATGCAAATGGAAAAAAATATATGAATATGATTACAGTGTAATCTTTTTTGTCATGTTTGTTGTAAGAGTGCCCTTCAATTAAAATACAAAATATGTACAAAAATATATTTTGCATTAATGATCTCTGTCAAATAACATGTATTACTTATATAATGTCCATACGTTTTAAGTAAGGTTTTAATCTAAAATGGTATTATGTATAGAAAACTGTCGACGATTTGATTGGATTATCCGGAGCACCTGAGTCTACCCCCATTTTTTTGGTGGAGTCCATGTTGTTCATTTTTTTTTTTAGTTTTTAGTGTTGTGTTTTTGTCGTTTTGGTCTTGTCCTCGTTGTTCTCCG
>JAULBM010059598.1:0-10325 GCA_032357055.1 Geukensia granosissima
ACCCTTTTTTGTATGGTACAAACCCAGGCGCGAACTCACGTAGTATTGGTGATAGGTTACAGTGATCTGTACAGGTAAGTTTAAATCAACTACCTAGACCACTCGGCCACCAAATCCCCCTCATTGATTGGGGTAAAATAATAAGTCAGTTATTGGTACTTGATAATGGACATAATAACACATTCAGTTTGACATGATTATTTTATGAAGCGTATTTTCAATAGTGGAAAGAACAGATATGGGGGAAAATTCAGCATGTGTACAAGCATACTAAAATTTCCCTGAGGGGAAAATCCAGCATAGACTCATTTTCCCCCGGGGAAACAACTAGAATAAGCTAGATTTTCTGGGGGAATATGAGTATATACTCAGTTTTCCTTGGGAAAACTCTAGTGTGGGGAAAACTAGTATGTAACACCGGTTGAACCCTCATTTGTACCTTCGAATATGTTAACAAAGTTTTAGGAAATCGGTAGCCCTTATTCTACATGTATATCGTTATACCTCTCAAAACTTAGTTCATATGAAATGGAAGACCTTCAAGATAATTTATTTTGTAATAAATATAGTTGAAACAGGATGGACAATAAAAGTTTATGGTGCGTTTAACATTTGATCGTTACCTCAAGGGTTATAGCTCGTGAACACAGAACAGTAAAGGTCTCCGAGCTAAAAATCAAACTGTACTCGAATGGTAGTTTGGATAATAATGCCAGGAAATTCCAAAGCAATCCTGATAAAGAAACAAGTCATTATCTGCAGACTGATTTTGTGTCGGTCGAAAGGACAAAGCGACAGCTATATGCCCCCATCGGAATATTTACGGACAAGTCATTTGTTAAGAATAATAAAAATTATGCTGAAACAAAAATTCCTTGTTTTATTTGAAAATGATCGCTCTGAAGTTATGTAGTTGTATGCGATTTTAATAGCTCCCTTCATTAGAGAATACTAATTACCCAAATTAAGTATAGCAGTCAGTGAGGAAAAAGACAAAATACCGATTCAACAAACCATACAGAATTCTCTTGAATCTTACTAACTTTGGTGATGTCATTATGTTCCCTGTTTTGGTGTTTTGTAGTGCATACAAAGCTAATAGCTTTGGTGAATTTTGCAGTTTTACTTTTTCATGCTATTAAACTTTGAATTTATGACAGAAATCTCTGACAACATACTATTGTAATCAGAATAATACCAAAGAACATAGTCGGAACTGATGATATTGTTAGTATGACATCTTATGACTATTTGCCGCAATGCAGAGATAAACTTAAGCCATATGCCATACTGTGTTATTTTGAAGATTCGATAGGAAACTTATTCAAGTAAAGTGATTAAGCCTTTGTCATAAAATATTTGGTCTAAATCGAAGACATCTCTTTCTTTGTTTGAGAAGAATTTTTTTTCAGATTTTTTTTAAAAAGTATTATGGTGGTATATATATATATATATATATATATAACATTGACATAATAGTTTTGTCGTGCCATTAATATAGTTCAAAGAAGCTATAAATCTTATCTACAAGATTACACAATGGTAGTTACAAACATAATGTACAAGATTCCTGTCTCTTGTGGTATGTGTATAAAAAAGAAACTAAACTGTAGTGGCTGTGTAAATTGCATCTCACTTTTCATCAAATGAAATTGAAACAAGGGTAATTTACAGGTCTGGAATATGTATTTTTGCCCTCGGAGAATGTTTGTGTCAAACATATTTTATTTTGTACATTCAGATATCACACTCTTAGTAATTCTCCGTTTGTGTCGATGTCTCCTTTTATCTTTTGGTCCACCATCGGAATGGTCATTTCTTGTTCAAGGTCCACCTCATCCGACTCCCCTGTTCCTTTCAGTGAGGATTTACATACATGACATGTCACAGCTGACGTAAGGCATTGGAAGTAAATATTTACAATAGATCTCATTCTGTCTCTACAATATTAAATAAATTAATCACATGATTAAAAGTGATGAGTTCCTCCCTTCACTTGTCAAAAATGGCCATCAACGCTGCTACAACGTTTGATATAAAAATAAGGATATGGGATAAATGTTGGAAAGACAGCAACCTATTCCTCATCGGATTTTTCATTGGTTGTTTCTATAAAATGTATTTGCTACTCTAGGAACCAAGATATTGGAAGTCTAAATAAATATTGACCAGCAAAAATTTCAAATTTCGGGACAAAGCTATATAATACGTATATGCCTAATGAACACAATTGAGAACAACAACTTTTAAACAGTGTTTGTTACTGTGTTCATACAAGTAAATGTCAAATTCAACTTAAGATAAAAGTGAACAAGGCATAAAATAGAGAAGTATCTTCCTAACAGATATTCCATAAACGGAAACAATAGTGCAAATACCTGAAGCACGGGGCGAGCAAATTCTTCATTAAACTATTAATTTAGATTAACTCGATAAACGTATTCGGTCCCGTTATTTGTTCCTTTTACCAACGTTTCTCTGTTTAATATAGCCATAATGGGAAAATACTTTCTGTAAACAGTACACTTGTTCTATGCAAGAATAATACCCTATAGAAATATGTGATTGGCAAGGTATAATTCAGGTTTTGATAGATTTCTGTCATTCTTAACCAAAAAATATCATGATTTTTCCAGTTATACCTATAATGCAATACTTTCTTAGAATGGAGATACCTCGTAAGAATCATACGATTTGATAGGTAAAGTATCTCAACTGTACAAACAAATTTACCCTATAAATATATCTGTACACCATCAGAGTCTTATGTTATCTAACTATATCATACAAATAAGTATATTTAATGACTGATGTGATTCAGAATATTAACCTAAATTATTGACTTAAATGTGATATTATTTTGCAAATAATCCATGAAAATAAGTTTAATTAAAACAGGACACATGACATAATGTAGACTGCAAATGCACATTAAAGATTAAATTGACAGACTAACTATTGTTGTTTAATTTCTGAAAAATACATTATTTTACAAACGTAATCTTAGACACTAGGCTATAAAAAGAGATTAGTGAAATGAACCAGACCTGGATGTACCTCTTAAAAACTTTCTACAACCAAATATAGTGAATCTGTGTTTAAAAGATTATTTTCTGTAATTTGATATTTTATAAAAACAACGGATATGGACAAAAAACTTCCAATAGACAGCATACCAAACCTCATAAAGATTTTTCTTACTTTATCATGAAGTAAGCTGGTACAAAGTGTCTTTCTGGTTTAACCTTCCTCCGGTACGTTAGATGCCAAAGCATTGGAATTCCATAAAATTTTCAAAGCAATTTATACAGTTAATATTACTGTGATCCACGTGACCCAGTGTAATACTTACGAAAACCAATCAAATGCAAACAACAAGGAAGCTGCTTCCGGTGGAATTCCTATAGCTGTTAATAGAATTATGATGGTGACTAAGGAACCACTGGGGATAGAGGGAACTGCACAGGACATCAGTGAAACCAGAAGTCTACAAGAAAAATGATAGTATTATTAGTTAACCAAAATATTGATGAAATTTTAAAGCTCTAGAAGTGATAGTAACAATGAACTAGGAGCAGATTTAGTTTCAAGTTCTACTTTGACCCAAAACTTCAAATCATTTTTATTGATCCCGCAAAAACTACACTGTTTAAAAGTTGGCGCAAACAATTTGTTTATTTTGGCTTACATTACTATTAAAACTATTCAAAATTACCCGTGTACAGTCTTATTATTCTAAACCAAGGGTTCGTGTTACCTCAGCTTTAGTTTTCAGTGTAGTTTTGTGTGTTCTATGTTTATCTTTCGTTTCATTTTGTTGGCCATGGTTTTGTCTGTCGTCTGATTTAACGATTTCTGTCTGCACCTTTGGTATCTTCGAATTCCTTTTTCAACAACATCTTCAAATAGACTTTTGTTTGTATTATGTGATTTTAATATATGGATATGGTTCAAAGAAACTTCAATAGCAGTTTCCAGAATTTACAGAACAGAAAAGATGAAAACAACGCGTGATTTTGGCTCATGATCTTCATCTTTTTTTATTTTCTGTGTTTTGCCCTTTCCAGTCTTAGCTTTTTCAGTCTGATTTCTTAATTTAAAGAAGAAAATTTTTGCTGGCTTCTTTGTCTTCTGTCCCCTTTACCCTTTACTGTTTGGACAACTAATCTGTTAAAATCGTTATTTCTGTTTGTAATGTCTGTCTGAATAAAAGTATATTATCTATATCGTGGAGTGCTTCTACTTTTAACTAATAATCAACACCAACTTACTTTTTATTGTCAAAAAAAAGTTTTACGATTCTTTAATATGAGTTCACTGAATTCATAAGTGAAAGAATTACGTCATGTTTTAAACAACAAAAAAAACCAATAAACACATTTATAAAAGGAATTCGAAGATACCAAAGGGCAGAAGGAAATCGTAAATCTGAAGACAGACAAGACCATTGCAAACAAATGAAACGAAAGACAAACAGAACACACAACACTACACTGAAAACTAAAGCTGAAGTAACACGAACCTTACAAAAACCAGGGTGAGTTCAGGTGCTCCGGAACTCCTTGTGACCCTAGATAAACTCTGCTCAGAGGTATCAAGTCTCCTGATCTCAACAGGAGCCTCCTGCAAATTTTATGAAAACATTGATGTGTCTAAAGTCGCACCCGTCGTGTTACTCAGTAGTCAAAACAGGTGTATAGTGACAATCGATGTTAGTCACAACCGGTATACGAACGGATTTGTATTCATGAGAGTCGTAAGATATTAGTGTTTTGAATATAACCGCAATGAGTTGGATATTTTCCACTGTCATGAATACAAATCCTTTCCTTTAGCGGTTGTGACTAACATCGATTGTGACTATACACCGGAGTTGAATACTGAGTAACACGACGGGTGTCATAAAGGGAGCAGGAGTTGCTTACCATTCTAGATCAAATGAACTCACCCTGGTTTTTGTAGGGTTTGTGTAACATCAGCTTTAGTTTCAGTGTAGTGTTGTGTGTTCACTATTTGTCTTTCGTTTCATTTTGTTGTACATGGTGTTGTCTGTCTTGCGACTTAACGATTTCTGTCTGCACCATTGGTATCTTCGATTTCCTTTTAAACAAATTTGTAAATATGGGTCATGATCTTTATATGCTGTTGTTGAAAGTTATTCTTAAAACACATGTACAGCATGACAACGAGAGGTCCACGTGGGTATTCATTGTCTCAGCTGTCAGACCTGTCTGACAAGAGCCTTATTACATATTGTTTTACCAAATCTAAGGTATTTATTTAAATATTCTTAATCCTTCAAATTACTTATGCGTCATTCTTTGTATTGCACATGATAAACTCTTTACCGCTAAATTTAGCTTTTTTATTTGTTTGGGTATGAGTATTTCTTTACGGGTCACGGGCCTCTTCTGTTTTGACAGATTAAACCATGAAAACATTTACAGTAAAATTCTCAATACTTATAAAACATTGGAAAACGTGCAATCGGATATATAGGCGAGACAAACGCTATATTGTGAATGATTGGTATGTTGTGTCTACAAAAGCGTATATTAAGACAGTAACATTTAGAAACCGTACATAATGATAAAAATACATGTACGTACATTATAAGGAAAACTGAGCCTGCATTCTGTGCTTTATTTTCTAACTGAGATATAAACACACAGGATGATGAGAGGAAAATACAGCTACCAGTCCGACCAATGGCTGCACACAGTGGTACTACAAAACGTGTAACTCTTCTGTCTACTTTGTTATATGTTCCCTCTAACGTCCTTAACGACTGAGGCATAGCAACTGTGCTGGAATTACACAACAATATTTAATATTACATAACCATAGTAACCTTATACATAAGGTAAAATAAAACATGCGTGGCATGTATGGTGTTAGTATGAAATATATTTATTATTGTATATATTGATATGATATTGTACTGCGTTGTGTGTTTCTGTTTATGAAATATGTGATCTCTTCCTGTAAAGTTGTGGTGTAACATCTAAGCATATTGTGCGCTTCTACTGCCAGAAGGATTCATCCTGATTTTTAAACATTACCAAATTCAAATTCAATTCAAATTTTTATTGAATCCTAATCAAAGAGCCCTAGTGAGCATATAATCATATAATAAACAAAGAAAAACACACGTCTATCAAATTAATTGATACTGATGAGTATTAACAACACAAAACACAACGATTTATTACCATTTTACGCCTCCACTCACATTGGAAGTTGGTAATGCGGCGGATGTCTTGAGAGAGGCAGGAATTGTATGTTTTTCGGATAACCTGCGATCACTGTGTCGTATTTGGTCTTGTTCTTGTTCTTGCGGTTCACATATTTATTAACTTGTCCCCTTTTATCTGGCGCCATTTTTCTGACTTTCTCTTTGAAAGAGAAGGAAGTGTCCGATTTGCCTACATCCACCTCCATAAAAATAATCCAAAGATAACAAAGGGACAGACAAAAATAGTTAAGTCAGACGACAAAAATAGAGGATAACAAAAGTTGGACTTGGTTCATTGTTGAAGGCCGTAATGGGACCTATAGAAGTTCAGTGTAGCATACCCATGTGAGAGATCAGAAGTGCATAGTCCAAAGAGACAAGACAAATTTGAAACAAACTAGAAGATAAAACGAAAACAAAAGGAACAAAGGCTTGGAATCCTCGAACTCCTTTACAAAACAAAAGTGGGATCAGATGCTCTAGAAGGGTAGGCATCACCTGTCTTGCGCGCAATAGTAGTTTAGATTCGACTGACATTTAGTGGATGGTTGCCTTATGGACAATCACGCCACATCTCCTATTCTTATAGTAGAACACAAATAACTTCACTGAAAACCGAAGCTGGACTAACGAACCGAATTAGCAACGGTTTTAGTTTGATTTAGTTCAATCTTCAAATTCATATCATTTGTATTTACGCCACAGCACTGTTCGAAAGATGATACACACAATATCGTTCATTTTGTCTTATAAGCACTATTTGGCAATGCCTTGTTATTTGATTTTTTCAATAGCAATTTTCACTTCTTTTTTTACAATAGCGTGCCTGCTGGAGATTTTTCTACAAGATCGTTTGTACCAAAAATTAAAATAAGTTGGTTGATGTCTCTCCGCCATTCATTTCATTTTCTTTATTTTCTTAATTATAGGTGACGCCCATACTTATACCCTTGCAAAAATGCTGTTTCTGTTACTGCTTTCTTGACGATTATGTTTCAAGATAAATCAAGATTTATTGACGATTAGTATTCAGGTCAAAAGTGGTGACTTATCGTATTTCTGATTTTTGCGATCCTTCATTTGTTTCCGTTTTCTGACTGATTGACTGAATGTTGCTAACGTCCACTGGCAAATATAAGGAATTTGAAGATACAGAAGGGGCAGACAGAAATCGTTATGTCAGAAGACAGAAAAGACCATGTTCAAAAAACTGAAATGAAAGACAAACATATAACACATATATTCAGGACAAGAGTATATTAATGAATGATGATGAATTATTCCTGTTTCGCACTAGACCAACATGCTAATCCAGATGTTAAATGTGCAAGCTCACGAAATCCAGTCCGCAGGAAGACATGCCATTATAGCCAGACAAATTATTCTAACTCTGAGCCGACCAGTCTTTACTCTTTTTTCCAAAATGCTGTGTACTTAGCGGGTAAGCAGCAAATACCAATTTTAATGTGTTTGTTTTGAAAAGACGAGTTATCGAACTCATGACCTTCCGAACAGGAGGTGGGGACGCTAGCTATTTCAACACCGAGGCGGTGGTTTCAAGTGTGGTCTTTGTTTATCAGGTGGACCATAACTGAAGTCTTACCTTAGCGTTGTAGCCAGTGCTATCAACATTGGTTCTGTCAATGTTGCAAAAAATCTAAAAGGGTTCTTTCTCAGCACAACAAAGTATATCAATGGATGAAGAATAAAGAGAGCAATAGCTAATCCAAACATAAAACTGCCAATAAATAGTCCTAATCTCATAAAACTCCCTTCTAAGTCACTGGCAGACGCTACTTCCTTCATTATCAGACTGGCGACACCAATAGGTGTAGTCCTGATAAATAAAGAAATATAAAACTTGATACGTCAGCATGTGCAACCCTTAGAAAACCGTAAGCAATATAATATGACTACGCTAGCAGATGACGACCTGAAAATACCGTACTCCATATAAGGCTTATATCGCCAGCTGGTGCAGACAATCAATAATGTTTAGACCTGAAAATACCGAAAGCAGGATATGGTATATACCTAAAAATACAGTAAGTAATGTAATATGGATACGCCAGAATGTGTAGATGTAAAGACCTAAAAATAGCGTAAGCAGCATAAAAACTGGCTACGTTGTCAGCAAATACAGTAAATAATATAAGACTGGCTACGTCCGTAGGTGAAGACCAGATGTACAGTTAGCAATAAGACTGGCTACGACGTCTGTAGATGTATAATAAAAATAATAAACAAAGTCAGACGGCGACGACAGCTGGGCATTAGAATACTGATGAGAACATTAAGCTATCTATGCCATTAGATGTAGACCTGCAAATACCTTAACATTATCAGACTGGAAACGTGAACAGGTAAAAACCAGCAAATAACGTTATCAAGTTAAACTTGAGACAAATATATTGTCAGCTGTTCCGAACATAAAATTTAACCTAATAAAAACACGAAACCAGCTAAAGCTAGAATATTACAAACAATTTATATTACAAACAATTTGCAAAGGACAAAAAGTTAACTTACACGTTTGAGGTATAACTGTATTGCCTTAGATATAAACCGTTATTAAGTCTTAGCTTGTATTTAATTTGGTTTTTAATAAATACTAAACAAGCAATAACCTGCACAGTTTTAAGAACATTTCAAGTCCCAGTTCAAGAGAATATGTTATAAACCATCATTCTCACATCATTCCTTAGCCTCTTTTTCTGTTCAACAAATATTCATGTATTAAAAAGATAGATTACTCTATCTTTATTTACTAGTTAGACAAGACACAGTTTTAATTATTCTGATGGAAAGCTTCAAAAACAGTATTTGTGAACATAAGAAATTACCATAACATCTTCTCCAGGATCAACAGGACAATTTCGGTGGTAGCGTAGAAAAATTTGTAGAAGGGTCGTCCAACTTTACCCAAAGCAGCTGTCGCCATTCCAAAAAATGAACTTATCACTAAAATTCCTAAAAGTAAATGAATGTATGGTGAAAATAAATGGAAATCCTTTACATAAGTAGCTAGTAGTTCGCGGAGTCTACGCGTTCTTTTATTTTGCGCCCGTTTTGACTTCAATTTGTCTTGTACTTTAGACAAAGAACTTCTGCCATGAAAACTAACGAGGGCATATGATTGAAAGTAAAATGAATTTATATCAGGTCTCTTATTCAACACATTCAATCTTAAAATCCACGAGGCCACAGTGTCAATTTCATTTATAATGATTGACTTTTCAACAAGTATCATATTGACTAACTAAATAATTGTAATAAGATTTTTCCCATGCCCATTAAGTGGCCGAGAACCTGACAATATATTCCATTGATCTTTACTGCTGTTCTAACAATAGTATTTCCGTTGGTAAATAACATGTATGTGTAGGAACATGTAGTTTTGACTGAACCTTTGACTGATACATTACCTACCAAGCATATTAACGGCAGAAGATTTCCCCAGTTTCTTCCCCTTGATAAAAGTCTTCATTTCCGGTGAATATGTTTCATTTACTGTCACATTTACCAAGCGCTGTTCTGTTTCATAGTTAGTCATAGTCTGCAATTTATATATCATGAGTGAGATAAGAAAATATTAAAAACAAACTGCATCACCCAGCTGAAACACGGATTTATACACATCTATTAAATGTGCAAATCTTGTTCTTCGGGCACTTGATTTCAAATTCCACAAAGTGAAAAAATGATAACATGTACATGTAGTTCTAATCAATTTACGGTCAAAATACAGGTAGTGACTGCAATCATGATTATTTTTATTGATTTTATGAGATTACATTATGCTTTTAAAACTGTCATGAAATATCCTAAATATAAAGATGGTATACTAAATATGCAGGTTAAAAATCTTAAAACTTGAGGTCATATTATAAAAAGCAATCATTAGAGGTCATTTAGGGTAAAAAAAATAAAACTACATATCAAACTAACATCTTGCTGTCTATAATAATGATTTTCTACGATGGGTTGTTAACTAAAGACGACCGTATTGTAGAAAATAAAGTATATAACACAACTACCGAACAAATCAAAGTCCATAAGACATACGGCAAAATAGGTATCACACCACCGG
>JAULBM010059620.1:0-10325 GCA_032357055.1 Geukensia granosissima
ATAAAAAGCCAAATTAGTAAAAAATAAATAAAGAATGTTAGAAATGGCTTTCTAAACGACAGAATAATTCGGTCTAAATGAAGGTAAATCCAGAAAAGATTGATTGATTGATTGATTGAATGGTGCTTAACGTCCAGTAGCAAATATTTCATGCATATTCAGGACGAAAGCATGTTAATGATGTTAATGATGAGTGATGATGAATGAACCCTGCTTGTACTTGACCGACACGCTGAGACGGTTTTTAATGTGCTAGCTCACGAAAGCAACAGTCCGCAGGAAGACATGCCACTTTTCACAGACGCATTATTCCGACTCTGGGCCGACCAGTCTTTGCTCTTACTCCTAAAAGCCGCGTGCTTAGCGGAGAAGCAGCAAATACCAATTTAAATGTCTTTGGTTTGACGCGGCCGGAGATCGAACCACGACCTTCCGCACTCGATGCGAGCACGCTAACCATTACACCACCGAGGCGGTAAATCCAGAAAAGATCTTTACATACAGTTAAATTTAGCTTTTGAATATATGTTATAAACGTATGTGGAATATGAATTGTGCCTTTTTGGCATCATTCCATATTTTTTATTTTAAATATCATATCCAGATTATAGTATGATCTAGTTATGTTGGTTCAGTAAAAAATAAAAATAAAAGTTTTTAGTTGAGACATTCTTGGAAAGTTGACCTCAAGAAATTATGAGGCGCATAAAAATCAATCTCCGATCGTTTAGTTTAGCTACATCTCGTTTCTTGTAATTTTTTACTGTGTTCTAGATTTATTTTTTTAAAACTTTTTTTATCACAATGTTACCATTTGATAAGGAATAGACCATTCTATAGCCTGTTATTGCCCCCCTTTTCAGCACGTACATGTACACATACCCCCCTTCCGTATAAACCCCCACCCTAACCTAACACGTTAGTTTTTAATATAAAAATATAAAACAGTCTTAAAGCAATATCTCACGGCTAACTCTTAAGGTCTGGTTTCAGCCCTTAAGAATGTGCAATTTAAGCTTGACATTGAGACTTTTTATACAAGAATGGGGAAACGTACATCTTACATATTGTACGAAATTAGGTCTTGAAATCAATCATACACTTAAATGCTTAATAACCAGTTTTACAGTAACATGTGTGATTGAAACTTTCATTCGTTCATAGTTTGATGAATTAGTGTTGGATTGTAACTAATGAATCTAAAGTCTAACATTGAAGAATAAGAAAGATTTAGAAATAATTCATGTCATTTGAAGGTAAGAAATTTATTTTCAACAAAATTTAAGCTCACAAACAAAGCTTGAAGTAAAAAATACAATAGTTGATGTTGAAAGAAGTAAGTTATACTCCCTCTGAAAGCCTGGGTTAGCAAATAAAAAATATATTTTCTACGAAAGAGATAACAGAAATTACCACGAAAAAAACCCATTGAAATTATCATTGGAAATACCCTGCTTATTGTTTAATAACAGAAGGATACATATTTTCCGTATTTATGTTTAAAGTCTTTTCGAAAAATCCCTATGCCATGCAAAACTGCTATTGTTTATTTTTTATATTTTAATCTTTCCTCAGTGTCCTCTATATCAGAGTTTGTTCGAACTGGTAAAAAGGTTACGAATGCAAAAGCAAAACTCTGCCGCATTCTGATAATGTTTATGCGGCATGTACATTGAAAAAGTTCAAGCAAGTTGCAAAAACTCTTTTATGCAGTCACGATGTATTTTAAGCTAAGCAGAGTTTTTAAATCACAAACGAGAATTATCACTGTAAAATTAGCCATTTATTTGCCGGAATGGCTAATTG
The DNA here is from genome assembly GCA_032357055.1 of Geukensia granosissima. Lineage (NCBI taxonomy): Eukaryota > Metazoa > Mollusca > Bivalvia > Mytilida > Mytilidae > Geukensia > Geukensia granosissima. Next base: position 1,807 of record JAULBM010059620.1, read on the forward strand.
CACGCGCTAGCATACTGAAAGGTAAAACAGAAACCAGAAGAATAAAGGCTTGGACTCGACGAATCCCGGTTCAAAACAATAGTAATATCAGGTAATACCCGTCGTGAAATCCTGTAACTCTAATCTAGGTTTATGTCAAAACGAGATGTATGAAATGTAAATTCATAGCAAAAAGAAGATTTAAACCGCCGAATTCCTTTTCCTATATCGTGTTTTTTCTTATATTTTCCGCACGTGACTAGATTCTTATAATCAGATTGACATTTTGACAGTCTCTGTAATCTGAAATGACAATGCTTGTTAAATTTAGCAACAATTCTGTAAAATAGTGTTCTGATTTGTTCACATATTTTGATTCTTATTATATGAGCAGTTTTGTGTTTTATTTCTTAATTTAATTTTTGCCAAAACATGTCAGTCTTGTAATCAGATTGACATTTTTCAGTCTCTACGATCTAATTAAAAATGACAATGCAAAGTTAAGCAGCAATTCTGCTGAATAGATTTCTGCTTTGTTCACGTCTATCTATTTTTATTTTATGTAAACATGGTAAAGAGTAATATGTCTAAGATTAGTTCTTTCGAATATTAAATCAATTTCTAGTTCCAATAATAACATTAAGAGGACATATTCACAGCCCACAACTGCAATATTATATGGAATGAAAAGATATGGGTTAAATGTCAGAGAGACTGCTCTCCAACCACGAGAAAAAATAGAGGGAAATTACGATTATTTTTGCATTACCTGTGTATATATGGTTGCAAATAAACTTCAGTTGATTATAAAGGTCATCACGAGGTCCTCAACTAGGGTGGAATAACACTACTAACGAAAAGCTTTAAATCAGAAAATCACAAAATCACAAAATAAAAAAAAAACCCGTAGAAGTTTAAACATGTTCTTTACTGAATATTATCAAAATAAACATGTAACATTTAACAAAAAACCCATATGACAGACTTTGGAAAGGCGTGGAGTTAAACTATCTTAGTGGATTCAACCCTTCCAAAACGATTGGTCAAGGACAAAAATCAAATCAAACAAAAGCAGTAACAGGCGAAATATAAACATCAAACAGATACCTACCCATGCAATCCAACAAGAGAGTACTTGAGTAACAATAAATTTACTAAAAAAGTACATGCAAGGAGACGATACCTCTCTAATTAATATTCACAGTTACTGAAAGAAAGCTCAGGGTGAGAATTTTTATGATAAGAAACCAAGCCTCTCTGCGTTTAGTGCCAACCGTCCTCAAAGCTAATATATCTAAACATTTGAAGCACATTGGAATGGCGAAAAATGAAAAAAAGGCAAAGGCAGATTCGGAATTTTGTAAAAGAGAATAAGGCACTTTTTGTGGACCTTTTGATTAATAAATTTTCTCGATTTTTAATGGATGTTTAGACAAAATTTACTCCATAATTTTCCTTTTTTTTTCTCTTTTTGCGTTTCAAAATTGGGGACCCGGGCACCTGTATACCACCTGGATCTGCCCCTGCAAGGTATTTTTTTCCATAGGAGTTGCAAACTTGACTATAACTCAAACTAATGTAAAATTACAATAATAACCTATGTCTAATAAATCTTGCAAGTATGATTAACCACCATATTTGACTTCTGAGTAACATGACAGGTGACAGCACGAGCTGCTCATCCTTTTGGAACTTCCGAAGGTGCCTTTTTCATGGGACGCGTGTTAGTCATGCTGTCCTCTGTGTGTGGTTTTGTATCTTGATGTTTCCCTTTCGTTTCGTTATGCTGACCATGCTCTTTCTGTCTTCTGGGTTAGCAATTTCAGACTGTAATGTTGGTATCTTCGAACTGTTTATCCTTTGGCTTCTGTTAAATTGATTAAATATCCAGGGTGGACAACCAATCACTACAATTGAAATAGACATGTTGGAAAAAAAACTTTAAATTTTTAATGCAGAATATATTATTATCTTTAAACTAGAACTTTTAATCTGAGAAATACATCGTTTTATGTCGACTGATTGTACAAATTGGTAAAAATTCGTCGTATGAAACGCCTAAATTCGATTCTCTGTACAGAAGCAGCACTTCATTATATGTTTCATTGGAAAAAAAATGATTTGTTTTGATCAGGGATGTATATAACAGAGGGATTGATAACATTTTAAAAGTCTTTGTTAAATGTTGTAAATATATAGAGAATCGAGACTTTTGTCTTAAAAAAAACAAAATTTTTTTTGTCAAATTGACATTGTTTTCATACCTGATATCATGATAATATTTTCATGTACATCAATAAATTCAGCCGTATTTAGTTTTAAATTGGCATTTTTTATCAGTTCGAAAACTATCCTAGATTGTAGATTATAAAGTAACGGAAGCGAGATTTTGGTGTACCACCTTGTTACAATTAAACGCTTTTTTACTGGTGATCTACTTATTATTTCATCATGATTTTCATATACAGTTATACATTTTGTAAGTACATTGCAAGTTTCAAAAAGTTTGTCAAATAATTAATGCACAATGTGGATTTTGAAAATTGTTAATTTCTCTCAATTCTCATGCTTCTTGAGATTTCAACGAGAACTTGCAAATTACCTATCCCTTTAAATATGCGTCCCTGTTTGAATACAAGTTCTTCATTTTACCATGTTTAGATTTCGATATTCCTTTGTTTTTGTTATAATGCTACCTAATAGAGATCACTCCTTGAAATGTGCATACACTAGTACCAAGACAATCTAAATAAACAGGAGCCCAAACTAAGCTAAGGGTTACCTCTGCAACAGAAGACAGGGCCTAAGAAATTAATTTTGAACTAAAAACTTAAGAATCATGCTAGGATAAAAATTCTGGCTACTGGGCTGCAAATGTCTTTTGGGACTAAAACACACCAGTACTGACATACACCCAGTGGTGTTGGGCGTTTTCAGTTTTCCAAAGAATGTTATGCAATATAAAAGCAGTGGTGTCGGATATTTTCAGTTTCCCTCAAAATTTTGTATATTAAACAAGCATTTTCCTTTAATATGTTTCGATTCTTAAACTTGTTTCAGATTCAGGTTAAAGAAATGCACCCCAGATGACAAAGTCCTTGAGAAAATATATACATATACAAGCAGTGGTGTTTGTTGTTTTCAAATTCTCTCAATATGTCATACATCCGAGAGAAAAATTAGTCTGCTTAAACACCCTTATAAAAAATGTATGCAATTCATCACGCCATGAACAATCCATGTAGACATTCTTAAAAGCATCGTTTAATTCCCATTAAACACATTAAGTAGCAACAGTGATGACGAGGGCGAGAGAACTAATAATTGGTAGCATTTTGTCAACATAAATAGAACGTAATCCGATTATGTCTCTCTGCCTTCTTTGCAAATTCAATTATAAGAGTTTTCTTAATGGTAAATCACGCATAAACATTGCAGCTTTATTAAAGGAAAATATTCAAACGTAGCAAAAAGAAATAGAATTTCGTTTCATGTGTCATTGTTTATTTTTTTCGTATAAACAATAAGTTGACCGTATCTCGGATTGACGTTAATCCGGATTAGAGTTTGAGGATTCCCCTACGCAAGACAGTGGATGCTTAAAATTCATCATGAGCAGCTGATCCCAATCCAGTTTTGTAAGGGAGTTCATGGATTTTAAGCCTTTGTTCTTTTTGTTTTCGATTACTCTTTTGGTTTGTATCGAATTTTTCTTGTCTCTTTAGACTATTCACTTTTGATCTCTAACGTGGGTATTCTACACTGGACTTTGACAGCTATATGCTTTTAGACGAAGTTGTTTCGGCAGCACAAAACTGTGCGTTTTTCCTAAAAAAGGTAGAGGTCGTCTTCTATCACATTCGGTCATCTCTGGTATCGGATAATGTATACATATTTATATATTTTGTTGTTTAAGTCTTTCTTCATTACTTTTCTTATTGAAGTAATTTTTGTTGCTAATTTCCATTGTGAATTTTGTGTGTTAGTAACAACCCAAATACAAATTTTTATTCTCAAATGCTTCATGTATATACAATGTTTTATCTTAATATTTATATTTTTCCCAAACTGAGAAGACCTTCATTTCGTTGTATGCGAAATACATAATTAACAATGTTGAAGAAAAATGGCGAATTTTTGTATGCCATAATGAACATTTCAAGGAGTAACCTCTCATCTGTACCATTAGAACCAAAACATAGGAAGTCCAAGATAAAAAAAAGAACTCAAATCCAAACAAATCGAAATGGGAAGCCAAATCCGACGGCATAGACAAATACCAAGTGCAATAATTTTCGAGGTCTTTCCGTATTTTCAGTGCTTTAGAATTTTAATATTTTAATAAATGCAGCAAATTTCTGTTAAACATTGTTTGATTAATTTCATGTTAAACAAGTCTGACAACTAGGCTGGCGAATACCCCCGGGGACATGATCCACCAGCAGAGTTATCGACCTAGTGGTTTGAAAATTATCAATGTTGAATAAATATGGAAATTTTGGGTATGCTTTATGTACATTTCATGGAGTAACCTCTTTTGAATAAATCTTTGCCGCAATTTCTTAGAAAATTTCTCACGTATTCCTCGACATAGATAAGAATCTTTTGTTTAAAGAAAGATCATATAAAACCCAATTGAATAATGGCCGAATGAACTTACAATATGTTAAACCTGCTTTAGGCTACTGCATTTAAGTTGAGAGAATTCCTTGATAAATCCTGCTCTCTCTCTTGATATGTCCTCCCCAGTCCACAAGCTTTTCTGATAGGAGTTTTTCAAAAATGTTGAGTAATCTGATAGGGGAGGATGATAAAAAGGGTTATCAGTCAGATCTGCAAGAGACACACTTGATAAAGGGTCAGTCTTGGTTTGTAGTAAAAGTCCTGTTTTTTCAGTTATTGTGTGCAAATAAACCCTGTCACATGAATAAGTACTAGATGATCTTGTAAACGAACTATTAAAGAATATTACCTCATTTCTTACAAAATCAGAAAACTGTATGCAACATTTGTAAAATGAATCGTTTCATTTCATTAGGATTAGTTCGATTTTCGTTAGAGTTTCAGTGTTTCCGCCATTTATGATAATTGTGGTGTTTTATTTCAAAAGGGTTATGCAGATATGCAATATTTGTAATAGAAGCTAACAGAATGTTGTAATTTTTGTCATTTAGAGAAGAATTTCATTAAATGAACATAATTATATCATATCAAAGTATTGGATGTTTGCCTTTTATTTGCTAAGACATACCTATACTAAAGGAAAAATAAACTCGACATACATTTAATTAGATATTTAATGAAACCGGAAAGCTAGATTTAGAATTTATGAAAAGTTAGATATTGTGATCATTTCAAATGTCAAAAGAAACAAAAATCATATCAATTTATTGATATACGTTGTCGTAAGAGGAAAAAATGAAGGATAGTGTCAAAAGCAAATTCAGAAAAATACCGTTTGATTTAGACACCCGTTTTTTAAATAAATCCCATTTTTTTCAAATCTTGATGAAATTTAATGTAAATGTTTATTAATTAATGTCCATCCCTTATAAAAAATGTAAAAATGTTGAATTGTTAATTTTGGGTAAAAGTGGTTTTTCGAATCGTGTTAACAGTGATTTAAAAATGAGATTTTCAAAAAATCTGTAACTGTTCGTTGCTTAAATCTTCTGTTAAAAATTCTGAAAAAATCTCGTAAGTATAAAGAAAGAACGAGCAGTTGAATATTACATGTAATGAAAATAACAAACAGATGCACATTTTTTTTTCTTTGAGTATAATTAAATTGTCAACTTATCTCCTTCCAGCACTGTTGTCAAACTTGTTTGGCACAAATTTTACCACATATTTTGTTACAGAATTTTCCAGTAATGATTTAGATTAAAAGCTTCATAAAAAATTCTTGTAATGAAATGTCGTGGTAGATGTTTTTCCCTGCTTATTTCGGTTTGTTTGGAATTAACTACAACATTTTTCAATGTTTTAGTCTCGACTTTCCTGTGCTTTTGTCCCAAGGCTGCTTATTAGATGTTACTTCTTGAAATTCGTAATAGCATAGCATAGTTATGATGTGAGATCGACAGATGATAACTAGTATGATGTGAGATCGACAGGTGACACTGCACTTATTGATTTCTTTTATGTGAGTTTGCCAGTTCACTGTACACACTGCACTGTTGACATCCATGATATCTGATGACGACAGTTGACAGTGTACTTGTTGACTTCCTTGATATCTGATGTCGACAGTTGACAGCGCACTGTTCTTTGTCGAATGTTGACAGTGCACTTGTTGACTACAATGAGATAAAGTCGACAGTTGACACATTTATTGGCAAGTTAACAGGTCGACAATTGACGTATTTATTGGCGGGCTTATATGTCGATAAATCAGTTGATTAAAAATCAGGGTTTGTTCATTATTTCTCGTCAATATAATTTTGTTCTATAAAAGCCATCAAACAATATTTGCAGTGGCGACAGGTCGAGTACCCCAAGCTATACATCCCAAGATATACGATGCGTGCGAATGTGGTTGATATGGGACATTTCAGCAAAGTTTAATTTACCTAAACCTGTCTTCCTAGTTTAATTTACCTAAACCTGTCTTCCTAGTTTAATTTACCTAAACCTGTCTTTCTAACCAAATCGTCAAGAAATTTGTTTCGAAAAATAGTAGAAATTGCAGAAAATTTATTTGGTAAAGAGAGAACATAACAACGAAAATTAAAATTTACACTTTAAAGTAAAGGCGTTGTTCCACGAATGTCATTGAAGAGTTTTGCGGTTTAGAAATGAATTTATGCATAGAAATAAAATAGTATTTCAAATAGAACTTCGGTTGCATTTATTTTTGTTTACTGAACTATACGTTGGAAAGATACAGTTTACATCTTTCCAATATTGTTTATTCTTATAATTAGAATCTGTACCGAGTTATTTGATACGATTAGTTTTACAACAAAATAACTGTAATACGTTAGGGACGCTCTGCGCTCGCCTGCACGTAGTTCTTGATTTATAATATTTGGTCCCTAGCACACCTGATGAAAGTTTATTGAGATTACGCTTTGCTTCTTACAACTACATATAAATAACAAAACTTAAATACACATATTGCCGTTTTCTTATGTTTCCTCTTACATTAATATACTATTTTTTTCCCAAAAATAAAATAACTACGACAGTGAAATTTTTGTATTCATAAATTTGCGTTCTAAAATTGCCGATTCCCAGTTTTCGAGTACATATTTATATCCATTTGTACATTCAACAAGAACATAAAATGTCCCAAAATAACAGATTACTATTACCGATTTGCTGTCAACTCTGCATAACTAGGAATCGGAAATTGTATTAGATTGATTTTTTTTAGATTTACCTGAATGTTGAGATTCCAAATGCTTTTAATAGGACGGAATTGGAATCATTTCATTGTCAAGGTTAAGACCTATGTTAAAAACGTTTAAAACAGATAGACGGACAGTTAAAAACAAGGATTACTCCTTTTGCAGCTGTGAGATAAGTAGCAAAAAGCGTTTTGCTCTTCAATGCTTTTTTTCTTTCACAAATGTCAGAATATAAAGACACCATGCAATCCTCTTTCGAGCTTTAAGTTTCTAATCTGATTTCATCCTTGATGCGGCTTCACTCAATGCAATATACTCTGTTGACATGTGCTTCAGATCCATTTGTTGAATGAGTAGAGGGCGTTCTTTTAATTTTGTAGATAAATTAAAACGAAACGAAGCCTAAAAATTGTATTTGGTAATATTCTGGATAACTGTTTTTAAGTTAATTGAACCCGTAAGCATCACTTGAGTTTACACAAGACAAGTTCCGTTTATCATTAAGTTTTAATTTAGATTGTTCAATATTAAGTTTGTTCATTCTCTGTCGTACAAATGCATAATTCTCTGTAAATTTCAATTAACTTTTTTCAATATCTTATATGATTCAAATTTTATTGCAGAAGAAGCCTTTTATATCGTGCATTATCCTTATAAAAAACATAAGGAAATAGTATAGGTCTTTCCGCGATTTTATTTACAAATTTTAGGAAATTCCCCTTGGTGTAAATTGTAGCCACGTGATATGCTGAAAACGCGTTTTTTGACAAAACATATGATTAGCCATTCTTATCTTTATTTTTCAACAAATAAACATAAAAATAATGAAAAAAGACTTTTGGTGTCTTCATTCGCAATGTCTTGCAGATATTGTTATTGTTTTATCAAATTTTTTATTAACATATTTTTTTTGAATTTGCCAGTTTTTTTGCCATTTTTGGCTAAATCATTGAAAAAATAACAATAATAAACAATTGATTTTTAAGGGAATCTTTGGACTATGTAATATGTTGTTCATGTTTGTCATTTCGGTTTAGCCATCAATTGCCGTTTTTAAATGTTGGTAAAACTATTAGAATTACTAATCATTAGCAATATTTGAGTTCATACTCCGGAATTTTATTCCCACCATGACCGGAGATTTATACCGGAAATTGTGTAATTTGAACAAAGGACGACTGGACTGTG
>JAULBM010059631.1:0-10324 GCA_032357055.1 Geukensia granosissima
TTAGGAAATGCCACGTCTTAAGCACGTTAAAGACCCCTTGTAACAGCTCATTTTGAGTGGTCAGTAGGCGGCCAGTTTCAAGGTTTTTTCCAGTGGCAGTCTAAAAGTCCGTAGACTGATTTATTGTTTAACTTGTTTTCGTCCTGAATATGCATGAAAATGTCACTGGACGTTAAACAACAATCAATCAATCAATCATTCTCAGAAAACGGATAGGGAATCAGAAAACTTTATTCTCGTAAATTTCTTTCTTGTTCATTTTGGCCGTTCATGTAGCGATGTTTTAGAGTTGAACGAACGTAATCTTTGTATTAACAGCAAATTATTAAATCAGTTAAAATATTTTCCAAATTATATCATAAATATAAAGATGTAATTTTCAAGTCTGGTTGCACCTGCAGAAAGTTGGTAAAAAAACGGAATATGAGACCCAAACTTTATGGATATTTGGTTAAGTAAATTTCATAAATTCCAACACTACCCATTGGGACTTGTTGGTTACTTGAATGAAGTTTATAATTATTTTTGGCAAACGCACAATACCGAGTTTTCTTTTGCTATTAGTGATGATTTACACTTAATCCAGCTGGAAATGTTTTGATTGATGTCTTAGATTGAAAGAACCAGGTGTGTTCTCATAAGTGCTTGGATATTGGTCTCTTGTTTTTTTTGTAAATGTCTGCATACTATGTATCGACTCCAAAAGTTAAATATCTTCCGCGGTTGTTTTTTAAAGTTCTGTTTTTATGTTTTTCCTGTCACACCACTGTGTTATGTTACGGGTTGAGTACTCACAAACATGTTTAACCCCTCTTCATATTTTGTGTTCCTGTACCAAGGCAGGAACCTGTTATCCAACGGATGTCGTTGTTTCTATGTTTAATTGTTACTTGTTTCAGATTGTATCCTTGTTTGGCTGATAGTTGTTTCATTTGAATACCATCATTTTTGGGGGCTTTTTTACATCAACCCTAGCATGTTGACATGTGCTTATTATTGAAACCCCAAGACCAACTTGTAGATGTTTGTAATTTACACGTTTTGGGTGACTGACTCATCTTCCCACATTTTCTTTTTCTATACTCTAAAATATCAACAATTTATTAAGATACAGAATGTTCAAATAATTGGCTGTTGAAGTTACTATAATACGACAAAATGTTTATTTAATATTAATGATGTTATAACTGCAGAAAAACAAGGTGCGATTTTTATGTTGCTTTATGACTAAAAAAACTTGTGTACCAATATTAAAAAGAACATATATGCCAGAAAAACACAATCCACATGTTTTCCGGATTTATTTTCATCAGACACGCCATGCAGGGGCCAAAAATGGAAGATGTGGACATATCAAGCTGCTGACTTTCGTTCACTAGATATCCATGGGGCACAAATTTGCAAATTAAAAAAAAATTTTGCCTTGCATGGTTCTCTTTTATCAAACAGACCATTGACAAAATAGAAAAAGAACGATTTTAAACACCAAAATTGCACTGTGTGTGAAGCGCTTTTCTGGATTTTCCAAGACCAGTTAACACATAATTTCGATATGTTGCGCCGATTCATTCATATAATGCCTACTTATTTAAAAATTTCGTATAAAAGTAAATTGTGTTTGCATTCCATGAATACTGCATAAGCAACTTCTTATCATTTTTTATTAATGTACCTGAATTTGCTAAAACATTGTGTAGCTTTGATCTCTCGCATGGGTATTTTACACTGGACTTAAGCCTTTAGTGTCATCGTCATTCTTGTCTTATGCACGTGTATTTCTGCATTTTTGAATTAATGTGAATAATTTTATTCTGCAATCAAATTTAATAGGTTTTAAGGTAGATGTCTTCTCTGCTTTAAGTTTAAACACATTTCATTTGTAATAAAAATACAAAATGGATAAAGGGAATTCGAAGATATCAAAGGGGCAGACGGAAATCGTTAAATCAGAGGACAGACAAGACTATGGTAAAAAATGAAACGAAAGTCAAACATAGAATACACAACACTACACTGAAAACTAAAGCTGGAGTAACACGAACCCTACAAAAACTTAAGTTCAAGTGCTCCGGAAGGGTAAGCAACTCTTGCTCCAATAATGTCACCCGTCGTAGACAAACACACAAGTAAAGCTTACTTATGTCTTCTGCCTTTACACTTTTTACAATTTCATACGAGTCATGAAAGTACAATATTACAAATAAATATCTTCAGGAAAAAAGACCAAAAAAAAAAGAAAATGTGTCTGTGTGTTTGTGCAATTTGATTATAGATATTAGACAACAAGGAATCGCTTCGTTTTCTTTATGTAATCATAAAAATAATGATTCATAAATCATTATAAATTTATAAATCATTAAAATTTACGGAGTAATGTTCGACTGGAACATTATTTTTAAAATTTTTAAACCAAAAGACTACATTACAAAAAGTATTGATAAGATGCTTCGTATTCATATTTACACTGACAAGACATACACTATTTATGTCGTAGTTGAGAAACGAAGCTATACTGTTGTCTTATTGTTTTTTCACAAGATTCTTGATTTTTTGTAAAGCAAGTGTCTATGAAATGTAAATAAATTGGTTTTTTCTTTATTAAAAAAAAAACGGGTGGCCGTATATTATTGGCATTCCTTGAAGACAACATGGTACTATTGTGATTTTTTACACTGCCCTTACATCGAAAGAGAAAAATAATACTAACAAATATAAGATAAAGTTTTACATTTTATTATTAAATGATTTAATGCATTTGATTGTTATGGACAGAATGCAAAGTCTTCAGTTAGATAAACCGAAGCAAAACAATTTATTTTATAAATTCAATTAAGTCTTAAAATTAAAAAGGAAAAAAATAATCTTGATACAATCGATTTCCCCTGGAGTAACTTTTCGATAAAATCGACTGAAGTATTTTTGTAATATATCAAAAAAGAAAAAACAGAGTTAAGCAGTTTTTCTTACCTTGGACTGTGGCAGCTAAAGAAAGCCACTGGCTAAAAACTTTGGTCTTCCTCATTCCAAGCCAAATCTAACAGTGTTCATTGATTCAATGATTAGATTACTATTCTTACGTCCTATTTATATTGTGAGATACAATAAAACTGAAATTGTTTCCCGTGTTGATTTATATCACTGCAACTTGTGAATCGTCAATAATTTACCAATTAAGCAGAGACGTCTTTTAATTCGTTCTTTCTAATCACAGCATTCACAGCACTTTGGCGCAGGTTAGGCTTAGTATACCGCCGTAGGAGACAAGTCCAGTTCGGAATTGATTTGTATTTATAGTTATTTTTCCAGGAAAAATAGCTCCAATATAGGCAATTAAGTTGTAAAATCTTCTGGACAAAAACAATATAAATATTTAAGAGAATAGTTTCAATACGTCATATTGATGAGAACAATGGCCTAATACTGAAAGGGCTGTTATTTTATGATGATAGGGTTTGGTTTTACAATCTGCAACAATAACAAACATTGGAAAATACCACTGGTGTTACCATATTTAACTTTTATCCCCGAGATAAATCATGACTGGCATCTGAATTTGTTTAACCGTAAACTTGAAGAGGTAACACCGAATAACAGAATTATAGCGAGATAAGAATTGAATATTAAAATATGAGATGTGGCATGATCGTTCATTAGAATGACCATCGAAATTAAACTTCTACAGGTGGCACAAAAGCCTTCAATAATGAATCGGAGCCAATGCAATAACGGAAATTGTAAAAGGTCCCTAAAATATAAAATGTGAAACTATTCATAAAACACGACAATGGACCTAATCTGTTGCAAAAATGGTGAACGAATAACAATAAAAACTATTCAACAACCACAACCACTGTACTACGGGTTCCTGGCTTGGGAAAGGCACATTATATTATGTCAATGTCTGACTTTCAAGTTGTGTTTGAAATGATTATTAATCTGTACTCCTAGTTGGGAGTACAGTTTCAGAATTACTATCGGGTAATTTTATACATTCTGTAGTTCTAACGTTAATTTTCAAGTTAAGATATCTCCCGTATAATAATCTATTTCAATGATTTCAGACACTAAGACAGAATCTATTACCGTTAATGATTACGTTATTGCTTGCAGGATACTAAGGAAACCAAGTATGTTTCCTGCTTAATGTCTCTTACATTTACAGTTCATTAAGTTTTGTTTTGATAGGAAACATATCAAAAGACAGAATGCAGTTAAACTTGTATCAGTATTTGTATGTGTGTGGAAAATAACTATTAAAACGATTGATAATTTTACTCATTTTGAAGCAGTATTTAGCAATAAACTTTTGAGTGCTTTATTTATTTCCCGAACAAGCTTTGAAACATTTTATATTAATTTAATCATCAGTAGTGCAAATGTTTCTGGTGATATAAAGATACGGAAACGCGAGGTTTAGAGGGCTCAGCAAATATTAATTTAAAACAATGACCTGTACATCGACATTCAAGTTCAATAGAGAAACTCGGGAGATCGAATTTTTATCGACAAAATACTATAACTGTTGACACTAAAAATCATTTAACTATTTATTATCTTTATTGAAATCGACAGAATTGAGAATTTCGGATTTGTTAATGTATACTTCAAATGGTTTGTCAACGGTAACTGATACGTCCATCTTAGTAAGACAAATAACATTGGATACTAAAGCAGTTCGTGTGACGTACGTGTTTTGGTTTCAAACAAAAATGATATTTTTATCAAAGATTTAAAATCAAGGCTCATAAGGAAATATTACTTTTGAATGTTTTATAAAAATAAGGAAGTATAAATCTTAGGTACATGTAAATATATCAATATAAGGCACCGACCATTTGGTTCTAGAGGTGGGGCAGAAAATTGATTAATAACTTGCACAATAGCTTGTTTTCTTTGGCTACCAATGTTTTACACTAAGTCCATCCGGACATGTTTTGATTGATCTCTTAACTTGAGAGAACCAGGTTTGTTATCAACTGCGTTTGGCCCGATTTCGATCTAGCTTTCAGAAACCGCAAGTGCTTTTTTTCGAGGCGAATACATATTCTTGTCTCTTGTTTTATTTGTTATTGTCTGCGTAATTATGTATCAACTTCACGCGTTAAATCTTTTATGGTTGGTATTTAAAGTTAGTTTTTGTGGCGTTTTGTCACACCACTGTTAATGTGAGAGTTGAGTAATCACAAACATGTTTAACCCCGCCACATAATTTATGTGTCTGTCCCAAGCCAGGAACCTGTTTCCCAGTGGAAGTCATTGTTTTCATATTAAAATGTTACTTTGTTGCATTGTTTACTCAACTGGGCGATAGTTGTAACATTTGAATATAATCACTTTGTTTTGGGTTCCTTTTACAGCTTGACGTGGGCTGAAGATGCGTGTCCATTATTGCAAGCCTTAGACTTTTCAAAAGGAGTGGTATCCACCCTTGTTGAGACCTCTAGATTTGTAAACTACTCCGTTTTTTTTCTTGTAGTTGTAGTACAATCTCTCTTACATTTACGCCATACCTTTTCATTTAAATATATTAAGAAGAACATATATATGTTTTTTTTTTCATATACAAAATTACCAAAGTTAAATAAATAAAGAGAATTTTCGTAAGCTATATGTAAATTTTAAGGAGTAACCTCTCATCAGCAGCATTAGAATCAAAACTTAAGGAAGTCCAAGGTCCAAACATAGCAAAAGAAGCACTCAAATCCAAACAAATTTGCACGTTTTGGATGGTAGTCTCGTGGACAATTATACCACATCATTTTTTTTTTCTATATCCATATATTGATCTGATGCTCTTACGTAGTTTTGGTAAGATTGTTTAATTAATCTTGGTATGTTTGTAGGTCTCCCATTGTCTTTGTGGTTTGTTGAGTCTTGATTTGCATGGTCCAAGGTCTTATGGAATTTTTTTTACAATTGCATGTTTCTTTTTCCAACTATACCACAAAACAAAACTGTCATTACTTTTGGTGTAGTGCATGAAATTAATCAAGGACCCAGATAGAAGATTCTGGATTACTTATAACATTCTTTACTACCATGTAGCTAATAATATTTGCACTTTTTCAAACTAGAATTTCAAGATTGAAACAAAAATCAGTAGTTTGTCTGACTTACGATTTTAATTAAAATTACTGACAGTTGTATTTCTTTTCAATTGAACAGAAACTGTGGTGAAATGTTTCTCTGACATTTCCTACAGAGTGATCCAATAAATCGTGACATTGCTGTAGTTGTTCTCTTGTATAATGTGCGATAATGGAAATTGTCGGCAAATAAAGCAACAAACATGTTTATACTTTGCACGTTTCAGACTATTGAAAATTAAATGTCCGTTCAGGGGGATCTTATTAAGAATTTAAATTACCATTCTTCAACGAAAATTATTTACTTTAACCAGAACAACAACATGGGTGCATTCAATTTGAAACGCAATAGTCATGATTTATTTGTCCACAGTAATGGAAAATGGGGAAAATTTACGTAGGATGTACCAGTCATATACTGCGTTTATTACGTCCTGTCGCAATGGCACTGCATTTTTATAGGATACGATTTCATATTTCCGTTGGAGACTACAAATGCAGAAGTAGTCAAAAAGTAGCAATCCTATGTCGCGTTTTACACTGTACATTATGTGCGCACTTAGATACTTTTGAATGTACACTCTTCTCTCAAATACAATTAAAACTAATAATTTGGGAAAATATAAATTCAAGGAATTCGATCGAAGCAGCCCAGTTTTTGCAGTTTGGGAGAAAATATAGAAAAACCTCATAGAAGTTAGTTCGCTGGTACCTCATAACAGTTTGTATTCGTTTGGCATTGTGTTTCCAGATGATGTGTTGAAAATTTTTCAAAAACTATGACAAATATTTTGTCGTTCAAGCAGTTAAGGCCCCAAAAACATCACAAATATTACATTCTTGAAGAATTATGTAGTAATGTTCATAACCATTAATTAGGATGAACAATTGAACGAATTTGTCTAATTACGAAATTTTTAAATAAAATTGACGATTTTTTTCCTGTCACATATTAAACTTTCCTTTTCTTGACGGAGATTTGCCTTTAGCCCCTTCTTGTTGTGTAAACATTTCACTTGTTGGTTTTTCTCGTGTTGTAGTAAAGTCTCTGACTTCAACGATCCCAACCTTCAGGTTTTGTTAAACTTATGCAAGAAGGATATAGATATCACGGGTTCTCAACACTTTTACAAAATTTTTAACTTTTTCTGGGATATGGCTGCAAATGAAGAAGAGTCCATTTTCCAGTCTGGATGTAGTCATTTCAGGGTAATCCCCCAGGCGCAGAAAGTGAATAGCCTGTTTTTGGTTTACTCCGCAACTTCACAGGAAATAATCTTCCTTCATCTGTTGAACGGATATTCCATATTGACCGACAGATTGGTGTCGACTGTAAAGACTTCAACTGATGAGTAACATGTCTCTGTTTTAGCTGTTTCTGTGTCAACGACTTAGCTTTGTCAAAAAAAAATGCTGTTTTGTGAACATGCTCTTGAAAAACGTATGATATTTATGCTATACGTCGGGGCAGCTGGAATTTTAGTGACAAAGAACGTGGCATATAAAGTCCAAAATGACTCGTTAAATCTCACTGAACCTTTAAATACTAGAAAACATATTCATAAATGGTACAAATTTGATGTTGTTTTCAGAACATTGAAACTTGCTTTTATTATACATGTATTGAAACTAATCACATATTATAATTAAGTGACATTGCAACCCACGTTGTTATCCTCATGTTTATTCATAGTGCATTATCAAATCTTCGGACGTACTGTATCTGATGACATCTCGAGTTGAGAGTAGTGATGATTTGACATCGTAAATTGCACACTGAACATGCTTGCATTAAATACCTGCATTCTTTATAGAGATATCTTCATTTTACATTTGTTTTTGTACTCTCATTGTTGTTTGGATACTCCCCAACTCTTCTATTATTTTTATAGATTGTATTCTACATCCACTGGCGGATCCGATCCAGATGGGAGCGGAGGGGTAAACACCCCCCCTAAGAGAGAGAGAGAGAGAGAATCAGTCACTTCGCCTCAAATTATCATAGTAGCCTAAATGTCTGTCTTTTCATGCATCATCACATCTGAGACAACAATAATAGTACTCTCAGATCACATTGACCCTTCAGTTTGTCTAATCATTAACTATCTTGATTGAACTTTTTCATTCGACTCGGACATTCTTATATATTTATCGTCTCATCGAAAAGTAATGGTGCAACTTAATTGATTAAAACAGGAATTATTTGAATTCCTTTCCGATATTTCTCTTCTTTATTATCTTCTTCATGTTATGGCATTATCAACAAAATGCATGATTTGATACACTTAAACACATCACAAAATGATTCAAAATCATTGAAGGAACACTATCCAAATGCTCAAAACCCAGGAACTTCCGCGGCGCTTCGCCCCCATGGCTTGGCCCTGGACCCGCTAGGGATCTTAAGTGGTCCCCATAGCCCTTGCCGAATTTTGTCCCCCTAACATTAAATCCTGGATCCGCCCCTGACAGCTTTTGTTTGCTTTGATTTTATCTTTAATCATGAGATGGGGGAGGATTTGGGACAAGTTCCACCACATGTATCACATGACTGTCCCATGTCAGGAGTCGAGGTCTAAGGTTAGTCTTTGTTTTTTATGTTGTTGTTTTGGTTTTCTGCATTTATATGGAAAACATTAAATCAAGATTTGCTTAATTTTACTTATACAAATTTTATTTGTTAGGGCCGATTTAGAGCTCGTCACGAGGAATGGGATTCCACCTTATTAGACGCCTGGTAATGACCTTTTGAATCTACCAATTTCCTCCGTTTCTTACGGAGATGGAGTATAATCACCTTGTCATTTACACCATATCTTCCTTTTTGTAGAAATATGAACAAGGCAACCCTTGAGCATTGGAAGAGTATGGAAATTACCGGAAAGACAGCAATCTATTCCTTTCTTATTTTTTCATAATCTGTTTTAAATTCATTTGCGTACAAAATGCTTTTCTGGATTAACCTTCGTCAAGTTTGATGTAAAATCAATTAGGTATGAAGTTTAATGGAAGAAGGAGTATAGAACACCATTTATCCAACACTGTTCCTCCACATATATTCCAGGAACGGAAACAACGCTTTCAAAAGTTGAAAAACGTTGATAATCAGAAATCGGTTTTGTCTTTCTTTGTGTTTGTCTCTAAAAATTATGGAATTCAATCAGTTCTCATTGTATTGGATATTCAATGTATACAAGAAGTAGCGTTTCGTTTCAAGGTCTGCCAAGTGTTCTACCCAGCCGCTCTAAAAATTATTAAGAGTAATTACATTTTTGACAAATATGAAGACGGATCGTCACAGTTGTTGTGACACAAGATTTCTCAAGTACCGGTGTAATTTAGATGCGCAAATCAATAGACAAGAAACATCGGAAGAATTAAATGTCACGTTTTCCTACGCCGCACAAGTTTTGAAAACACCATAACGAAGAATAAGTAATTAAATTTTGACTTCTTCATTGACAACTTATGCATCCAGTTAGGAGAAAGAATAAAAAAAAAACGATTATTATAACAGTGGGGACACATTTTGCTTCTCTGCATGACGCCGTATCGTCACCCGCTTGTGCAAGATTTTCGTCAATTGCTAAACCAGCTTAAAGACAGGAATCCAGCCCAAACTCTGATTTCACTCCTCGCTCTATAGATATTCTTTTCACAAAACAATGCAAGATTCGTTAATTACCTACACCGCATCTATCCAAATTAGATTGAAATTAAAGATAAAACAGACATTCATAACTGTCACTTATCTTGGCCTTCACTTTGCAGTAGACACTGGCAGAGACATCTCTTTGACAAATGTGTTGACTTCACCTTTCCAATAACTACTTTCCGTATTTAAGAGCTTATTTTCCTCTGTTTCACAAAAGTTTTTCTCAAAGCTCATGTTCATTTGCAGAAACAAAAAATATGCTCAGACAAGTATAGGTTGTTCCCTGGCTAAACAATTTAAAAATTTTATGGGCGGCAATATGATCTCGCTGGCAGTATGAAATGTCCTGTAGCCGCCTAACATCTAGTTTGTCTAACTAGGTTTAAGCTGACGTCACATTTTTATAAGCGTTATTAAGGGCCTGTTCACACTAAAAACTTAATCCGGATTTACTCAGGTAAATGTGGATTTAGTCACATTGCGTTCACACTAGTTTTGATTTAATTCAGATTAACTTGATCCGAATTAAGTTAATCCGGATTAAATTGTAGTGTGAACGCAAAATGTGGATTAAATCTGACGT
>JAULBM010059642.1:0-10324 GCA_032357055.1 Geukensia granosissima
TCTTCTCCTCTGAAACTTCCAAACTTGCCAAATGGCAGGTGAGCGATACAGGCTCAGCCTCCTGAGCCTCTAGTTTAAATTGCATTAATGCAACTGCAGTTTAAAATTTTTATTGTTAATTTTTATTTCTATATATTTAATTCCAGTTCAACCACCGCCAGTGCCACCAAGTAGAGAAAAAGCAGCATATGGTAAGAGTTTTCAGAACTGAAAGCAAAACATTGGAACATTTGAAAAAAATAGTTTGAGAATAATCATATAGTCATGGAAGTTTTGAGAATGACATTTTACTTTCTAAACAGAACTGCAAGTTGTTTTTAGTTGGCTTTTATGGAGTTAAATAAGGAGCATGCAAACTTGCCTCTGGATCCATGTTGATTTGCACATGCACCAGTCATTACAAAGTTGGAGGTAGTTTCTCATGAACTAGTCAAAAATATCCAGCTAGATTTGCATATGAATTTATCTTTATGCACACAGTGTGGAAATGATAAAATATTTCCCCTTCATGCTTTTGGGACATTTGTAATTTTAAAGTTTTCTTGATTAAAACAGAAATAATTTGGAATACTGTATTAAAAAGGAGTAATATTTGAGAGGTCTTAATTTTCCTATCTCCATGGTCCTAATTTTTCTGCAAAATTATGTACATGCAAAATGCCAAAATTTACTTGGACATTTGGAAAAAATAAGCTGTATTCACAAAAAATAGAACCCGCAAACATATACAGTAGAATAAATCATGAAAATTGCAATCCCTCATACTAAAGTACACAAACAAAAGTGAACCTGTATCAAAAGTTTTACTATATCATTCTATATATCGTAATTCTAATTTTTCGCCGCAGCTAAAGATGTAGCTAAAAATTCATTTAAACTTGAAATAAAAAATTACCCCATAGGGTGTAATGTGTATTTTTTTGACTTTGTAAATTTGCTTTATTTTAATAGTGCAAATAATCAATGGTCTTGGGTAACAAGACATGATAAAACTTTAATTTTTTGTGGTTTTATGACAGATAAAAGGTGAAATTTTTGGAATAAAGTTGAATTATATTCTGGTTGTAACGATGAAGCAGGATATTGATCTATGAAAACATGCCATTTTGAGACAATTTTTTTCAGTGTCAAAAATTTAACAAAGAGGGGTAATGGGAAATTTTTTTGTGCTGAGTAAAACTAAAATTTTAACTGCAGGATGAGTTGTGGCAAGAAATAAGAAGAACAACGATATATAACATGACATACTTCATAGTTGAACTTTCAATATATTTTGATTTAAGTTGTGGCAAATTTCATTTGTTGTATATTAATACTTTTACAGTATGGTTCTAATCCTGTTTGCAGTACACATTACAACAATTTAGTGCCAGATGGATGCTGTGACACTTAGCTCAAGAGACAAGAGTCATTTTGATCTTTGATTTTCATGATAGTGTTATTGAACAAGAATGAGATTTTTACGGAACAAGAAGTCTTTAGTTGCTTAAATGATAACTGAACTATATAATTTTAATGGGTCATGTGCCTTCTTGCAATCCTGCCAGAATGATGTACTGGACCAATTTAATTCTAAAAGTAATCTGCATATGTTGCTTTATATCCTCAAACTTTGTTAATAAATATAGTTCTCGACATAAACTGTTCATTAATATAGCTCTTGATATAAACTGTAGATTTTTTTTTAAAAATGACATTCATATTGAAAGGAAAGAATATTGAATATATACCTGAAAGACAATCCACATTTTAACAACTATTGAAAAGCCAAATTTAACTGTGTGTAAAGCACTTTTCTGGATTTACCTTCATTGGATGCGCGAGGGGTAAAAAATGGGAAGCTCATTCAAACTTTCTTGTTGCATTCATGAACCAATTGAAACATACATACATAGTTCATGACATAATGAGGGACTATTAGCCAAATGTAAAGATAACCATCATTGAATTTTACAATTATAATGTTGGAAAGATACATGTAAACCGTCTTACTAACATACATTCAAGTACTCGAAAAACATAAAAGAGCATACAACTCAAGCAAGGAAAGCTTTTTACCACGTCCAAAATGCACAAGAGAAAAACTCCCATTATAATTTTTAAAGAAAGAATATGGAGTATATACTGGAAATTCCCAATCCACATCTTGTCTGTTTTAGCAAAATACTTTTTTACATATACTAATTAAGTATGGAAAAATTTGTTCATTGTAGGTGAGGTGAAAGTGATGTCATATTTGCCTTGGAATGACATGCTTAGTTTAATCTCCAAGGTAAAGTATGTTTTAACATTCTCCTTGTTATTCTTTTATAATTAATTTCAAGGTAGTTTTTAAAAAAATGTTTTATCAAAGAAGTTGGAATGAAGATGTCTGTGTGTTGTACATTTAGCATAAAAATACCTTTTGAGTTTAAAGAAATGCTGTATGTGAATGGTACAAAGGCACATTACATTAGAAGGTTTTTAGATTTTTCAATTCAATTCAATGGGCAACAGTATTGACTAATGCTAAACTTAATATTCCTTAATATTAACATAACCACCTCGGTGGTGTAATGGTTAGTATGCTCGCCTCAATTGCAGATGGTTGTGGGTTTGATTCCAGGCTGGGTCAAACCAAAGACATTGATATTGGTATTTGATGCTTCTCCGCTAAACATGTTGCATTTGGAGTAAGAGCAAAGACTAGTCGGCCCAGAGTCAGAATAATGTGTCTCGAAATAGTGGCATGTCTTCCTGTGGACTGTTGCTTTCGTGAGCTAGCACGTTAAAAATCCAGCTCAGTGTGTCTGTCTAGTACAAAGCAGGTTCCATTCATCATCACCATTCATTAATATACTCGCCTCCTGAATATGCATGAAAAATTTGCCACTGGACATTAAGCATTATTCAATCAATCAATCAATCAATTAATATTAACATTGAACAGTTTCACCCTTGTACATGCCAGTTTTATTGACTATTCATTGTTGTTGTTTTGGTATGAAAGATGGGTCAATTTTATTTTGGATATTGGTTTTGGCTTAGTAATGATTAATTACCCATTAGATACAATCAAAAATTATTTATTTTGAAAGGATTTAACCCACCCACACAATATTTAATGGAATAGCCCAAACTCTCTATAGGCATGAAATATAAAAATTTTATGAAATTTGCTTTCTAATTTACATAATTTACACAGGTATCATTATAAAAATTTATTTAATAATCCTTTATATTTTATAAGATAACAGATGTTAATGAGTACAGAAAACTTTATTCAATGGAGTTTTTGGATATGGCAAGCAGAGAAAAATATGGACAGAACTATGGTTATATCCTGTACAGAAAAGTTGTCCACAAATTCTCAAAATTGGAAATAAAAGGAACAATTAAGGACAGACTACAGGTAATGGAAGTATGATGACGCCAGTCTTGTTGGCCTAACATCAGATTGAGTTTACCATTGTTACCTTACATTTGTTACAGTTTTTCTTAAGTTCAAATGCTTCATTTAATGTAATACAGATTTGATATTGTCAAAAAGCTTAAGTTGGGTTTCCTAGAGTAAACAAAATCTGATCATGTTCAGATTGGTCTTCCACATAGAGGCAGAATTTGCCACCTGTATCATGTCCTATATTTTGAAATTTAAGATGTTAACATATCTTTAATATTTCAAAAAATTTTTATCTTGTTGTATGTGGGATTGATTTGATATTTGTTCAAAAGCATTATCAGGATGCATTATACTATGTCTCCCCTTTTTAGGTCTGACATATATTTACTTCCTGTTTGCAGAGACATTGATTGAATTTCTGTTCTGTTAATTTTTTTTTAAAGAATATTTTCAGCTTATGTATGTTGGATTGATTTGAGATTTGGTCTTAAGTCTGTTGTTGTGCCCTGTCTCCACTTTTCAGGTTCGTCATATGTCTACTTCCTGTTTGCCAGAGTCGGGGCATTCCTGTCCCATGGACACATTTTCTTTTTGTGTATATTTTTGTCAATTCCTCTGAAACAGATGAAACTTTGGTGGAATGATCCTTGGATGCTTTCTTTTAAAAATATTATTCAGTTTTCTATCCAATAATTCTGCCATGGGCAGAGTAAGTTTAACATTGAACCCTAAGGGAATCTAAACATTTTTATCAAATTCTCTGACACAACTGAATTAATTTAAATCAAACTTTGGAGGAATGGTACTTGAAGGATCTCTTTCGAAAAGATTGTTTGGTTTTGCAGAACAGCATCTAAATGTGCCATCATCACATACATGTAGATAAACATGTTTTTAGCTGACTACTTGTCACAACTGTATATAATGCTGCTGGCTACCAAATAAAATGCCGACTATTGGCAAAATATATCTAGGTGAGGTAAGTCATTAAAGGCTTCTGTGAGAATCTAGTTTTCCTAGTCCCAACGCTGTGCAGCAGATATGGTAATACAGGGTGTATGTCCTTGCAGTGGTCCATCTGCCAAGTCCTCTTGAAAATTTAGACCTCATTGGACTTGAATAATATTTATACAGTAGTTTTGACTTAATGATATCTTAAGGAGTTCAAAGATGAGAACTGGTCAAATTTTTTGGGGATTTTTGTCCCTGAATCACTTAGAAAATTGGCAAAATGTCCTTGTAAGCACTCTTGCAAATTTATTTCTCATCTGATTTCGATAATACTTATACAGATTCTTAAACTCAATCATACATCTAGGGAGTTCAAAGATGAGTCCTGGCAAAACATTTTTGATCAGGCTATGCTTCATAATGTCTATATGATAATGACCATAATGTATGTCCTTGAATGTTCTCTAGCAAAATAGTTTCCCATCTGATTTGGATAATACAAAACTTTACTCATTAATACCTCCAGGGATTTTGAAGACGAGTAGCTTTATTCAATTATACCTCAAATGAGTTTGAAGATGAGTCCTTGTTGAATAATTTTGTTGGATTTAATCACTTAGAAAATGTCTTTTTTAGTGCAAGAGCAAATTAATTTTTATCTGATTTGGATAATACTAATTCAGAAGCTTTAACTCAATGATGCCTCAACAGAGTTTCAAAATGAGACTTGGTCTGATGTGTTGTAGGAGTTATGCCATAAAATTATGTCATCCTATAACTTGTTTTGCAATGAAGTAGCTGTGGAAGACTTCCAAAAATATTTCTCTTTTATATTTACACTAACTGTAAGATTGGTGATATATTTGTAGGTTATCATTGATGGACATAGACTACCAAAAGTTATCGACTGGCGTGTATTTGATTATACCATGGATGTTACATCCTTTAAAATGCCAGAGGTAATTTTTAATATTTTCTTATTCCATTTGTGAAGTGGTCACTGAAAGAATTCAGAAGGGTATCAATTACAAAGAAAAGGTCATAATAGAAGAAAATAACACTACAGAAATGACACATTCATTGTGACTTTGAGATTAAGAACTGGAATCAAAGCACTGTTCCTTTGCTTGGAATTTGCCTGTGTTATGAGATTTTTGTGTCATGAATATTTACACCATATCCTTTCTTTCTAACAAATCAAATTTTTATTTAATCTGGATTTTAATCATTTAGGTTTAATAAGAATTATTATAAACACATGAAAATTCAATGTGTAAAATATTTGGAAAATTGTTTTGAAGAAGAATTGCTTATCCCCTAAAATAAACCCCATGAAACCTTACTGCACACCTGCATGCTATATTCAACCATTTTTAATCAAAATTAAACTTCTGAACTAGAAAATGTAAATGGAGTTTTTTAAGAAAGTGTGAGGGACAGATATATGAAGGAAACAATATCCTGAAACTTTTATATTAATCTCTTGTGAATTCTCTATTCCACTGTTAAGCCTAGGGTAGGTTCAACCAGATATATAATTTTTCTAAAGACTGTAACTTGGTAGGAGACTGCTAACCCCTTCATTGAGTCTCAAAAGAAAAAGATTTATTATGTAACCTGCAGTAACTATGATTAATCCCATCCTTTCATTAAATGATAACTGACACATGATGCTGTTTTTTCTTATCATGAAAAATTGGCAGCGATAAGGCATCATTTGATATATGGTATTTTTTTATTATAAATCTATGTGTAATAAAATATCCCAACTGAAATCTAAAATAGACATACTATATGCATTTGAAATACAAATTATTGAATTGAACTTATTTTCTATATTTGACTGCTGTCTACATCTGCCGGATATCTCCTATATCACATAATGACAGGTGTCTGTATACCCTATAGCGGGTTATTTTCACGAGTGTAAAATTTGTCGATTTCGCGGTGAAAAGGTATATCCAAAAATTTAGCGGTTTTCAATTTTGGCAGATTGCAAATTGAAGAAAAAAATTTTGTACCATTATGACAGTGATAATGTTATAAGAGTTTCAACCATGATTCAGGTTTGTTACCGAATACTGAATTAACACAGTGAATTGTACTTGACTTCAGACGGAAATTATAGCAGAATTTAATTTGGCGATTCTCTAGAAATCGCTAAAATATGCTAAAATTAGCACCCCTTGAAAATAGCCCTCTATATGGTATTAAACTTAGTAATGTGTTTTGTAGGGTGACCCTTTTAATTTTGGGTTTAAGGGGAATCACACCCTGGACATTCTGGTAGAGAATATGGGCAGAGTGAACTATGTTGCCAAGGGATCAGATGTTTTGAATCATGAACGAAAAGGTAAAAAAAATTAGAGTTAATTTATATGTTCATAGCTGTGAATTGTCGTCTTGTAGACAGAGTGACAAATGAAAAAAGGACAGATTAGTGTACCTTTATATCAAAGTGTAGGAAAAGATTTGATAATAATAAGATCAGAATTGCTGCTTATGGTATTTATATGACCACAAAAAATTGTGGTCCTATTATGTTTTGAAGCTGTCATTGTCTAACTTTTGTATAGTAAACAAATGCTTTTTGGGGCATTGATTTTTGGTACTAGATAAAGGTTGTTATTGATTTTGGGAAATCTAACCCCAACCATGTTTTGGGGAGGGACTTAAAGTTTTTTTTTTTATTTAATTTCAATTTAAATTATCTTTTTCCTGTTTGATTTTAAAGGGTTTTTTTAGTATTCTTCATGACTAAGCAAACTTTAAAGGCAATTTGGCAGGAATTTTATTTTTCATCTGATTTTGATGGGCTTTTTTTATTAGAATCCTCTGATTGAGAGCTTTCAGCAGTATGTTTACAGATTATTTCTTTCTCTTGTTACTGTTGCAAGATAAATCGGATCAAAATGGGCAGAATGTTAATTTTGCCTTAACTAATTTTTTTTATGCCCCCCTGACTTTAAGCAATATTAAGTTTTATCCTTGCCCATCTGTCTGTCTGTACCTATATCCATACTTTAGCAATTTTGGTCAAAGATTCCTCTGCTTTTGTATGCAGGGGATCTTTGTCCCAAAGACACATTTTCTCTATGTTTCATCTGATTCTGATGGTTTTTTTCCAAATGATTCTTTATGAAATATACAACAAAATTTGCTCTAGTCTGGTGATTAAAGAGGGCAAAATCATTGTTCCAGACATATTATTATTACTGTGTCTTGCACTTTATTGTTTCCAGCACATTACTGTGTCCAGCAAAATCCTGTGTCTACACTTACCCAGTTGCAATGTTCATTTTTGTACCTTGCCCATGTCAAAGTGCAGCTGTCATATCATGCTGCACTTGCGAAGCTGGTCAATAACTTTTACCATAACAATTTAGAATTTAGAAACATTTTCAATGATACATGATACATGTTATAATAAATTCTGTTATTATGATGGATTGATTGATTGTTGTTGAATGTTCAGTGGCAAATATTTCATGCAAATTCAGGACAAGTACAAGTTATCAAACAATAAATCATAAAAGCGGGAAGCAGGGGTTAGGCAGTGAAATTTTATAGCAAGGGGATGCCAAATTGGAACTGTTTGGGTAGGGGCACGGCAGTAACGTTCCCATCTGAGACTTAATGAGAATTAATACATTCCACTCAACCAGTGGATGCCCCTTTAGGAAGGGGTTCTACTTTCTAGCGGAGAAACCAAGCAACCAATTTCTTAACCCTAGTTACTCTTGGGATGGTTGAGTATTTATACATCCTGTCCAACCAAGGGACACCCCTTTAGCTGGGGTTCAACCTGCAGACAAAGAACCAAATGGCCTATTTCTATACACTGGTCGCCCTTGAAGGTCTGTTATAATGAATGCTTAATTTACTCTTACCTTATTTCTAACAGCTTTAGTTGACCAAATTCTGTTGTTGAAATAACGCTCAGTCATAATTTGTTGTGGCATAAAATGTATTGGATATTATTGCCAATGCCTTTCTTTTACAGGTGTAAATGGAGAGGTTTACCTGGATGGTGAACACATGGAAAAGTGGACCACAGTTCCTCTTTCATTTAACAAAAATAATTTACATAAGTAAGTCAAATTTTGTTACATGTATTCATTTTTACCAGTATATATAATCAATATTTTGTAAAAATTATTGGTCAAACTCAGCAATTTCAAAAGGAACTACGCCTTTTTCAGTTTTTGGTCAAAAAATATAGAGCACATCTGTGTATTTTGAATTCATAACATTATACACAAGATACAGAAATTTTTTTAATATGAAAGATGCCCTGTGTACTTTCTAAAAATTGTCAAAAAAATATGTTTTTTTAACTAAATTGAGGAAAATGCAAACATTGTCATAAAATTTCAAATTTTGGACAAAAATGAGCCTTATAGTATCTTTACATATACAATATTGCTGGCTGTATTTGAGTGTCATTACTGATATCATCATCCTTTATCATAAACCTTACAATGATGTTGCCTTGCCCCTAAATTATTTATTTTTCATTTTTTGAGATAGCTCTAATTTCTGTTAATTTTTAATGTCAGAAATCCTCACAACTCTTCTTTTACACAATCACCATTGAATTCTGTCCAGTTATAAAGTCAACAGGGTGTTCATGATCAGCTATTTACTTACGAAAATAAAGAAAATGGGCCTTTTTATGAGCTAATGAATTTAAAAGCATAAATGTTGATAAAAAAGGTCTATCAAGAGACAATTACAGAATGACCCTTGTCATGAGAAAAATTTTCAAATGAAATCTTCCCAATATTTTTATTGGTGGTGGATGAGAATCTATAAATTAACATGACTTGGCTTTAAAAATGATTTTTATTTTAAGTAAATCACACAAATGATTTTGATGTCTCTTGTTGATACAGGATGTGATAGGGAAAGAAATCTCTTTTCTTGTAGATTAATAAATTTTATTGATGTTTGTCTCATGTACTGAGTTCTCACGTCATGGTTATTCTCTCTTAACACAATCACAAAATCTGAAAGGGGAATTTAGAAAGAAATTTAACTATCTTACTGGCAACCAAATCAGGTGTTAAAGATATTCCAGGTATTGGTGTTTGACCTGTGCTCACGTGAAAATTGTTGATTTTGTGAAAAATGAAAGTTCCAACAATGTCTACCTTATTGCATTTCTGGTACTTCCAAGCTTATTTTTACTGACATTATGTTTAAATATATGCCAATAGATATAAAACTTATCAAATATTTTTCAATTTAAAACATTCACAAATCCTGTGAGCAAAAGTAGTTATAATGGAAAACAAAAATTTTTATCCAATTTAACAGATGAGTAGTGAAAGCTAAGTACATTTTCAAATGGCTTCACTAGGTTTGTTTATGTTTTATTGGAATAGCACCTAGTAAAAATAATTGTGACACTTGGACCAAGGAAAACCAAATAGAATATGTTTCTTAAAATTTCTTTTTGGATTTTGATCCGAGTTGTGATTTCTATATCAAGATTCAAAACAGTAAGCACTTTCCACTTTTATTGCAGTGGTATATTTTAGAACATCCATTACCAAGGTTGTATTTGAGTTACTCATAGTCAACCCAATACTATTTTCTTTCAGAATAGGAGTCAGTGAAAAATATCAACCAGTATCATCTCTTGCCAAGCCACCTTGTTTGTTCAGAACAGAATTAAGGATTGAAGAAGGGTCAATACCTAAGGATACATTTCTAAAAATGGAGGTATGTATGATTTGGTACATTGCTACAGTTATCTGCTAGCTTACACTTCAATTTTTATTGTATAATTCCACTGTGGTGCAGGGTTTTCACTAGCAATTTTTCATTGTGAGTCCTGGGACTCATCACTATTTGGGATGGCGAGTCCCAAACTGTTTTGTAGAGTCCAAAAAAAAGTTTTCATCTCATACTAAATTGTGGTGGTTTCGAAGTGTTTTTTTTTTTTTTTTTTTTTTTAAAGTTTAGCAAATAAATTTTTGTTTTAAA
>JAULBM010059653.1:0-10324 GCA_032357055.1 Geukensia granosissima
AAAGAACTAAGTTCAGGATTAAGAACTTGGAATTAAGAATTAGGAATTAGGGATTAAGAATTAGGAAATAGGAATTAGGAATTAAGAATTAAGGATTAAGAATCAGGAATTAAGGATTAAGAATTAGGAATTAAGGATTAAGGATTAAGGATTAAGAATTAAGAATTAGGAATTTAGAATTAAGAAGTCCCCTCAAGGCTTTCGTATTAGAGAAAGAAGTATTACTTCCATCGACCGTTAACTAGAGCGTTTTTATCTTCTCGTCAGAAAAGCTTGGCCAAATGGACTCAACTTTAGCAGAAAGCATTTACGTAAGGTCTTTTACAAAGTTTCTTGTTTTATCCCGATCCGACTAAAACATGACTGCCACAGGCATTTTTTTTCTAAATTACCAACATCAAAGGTATTCTTCTGTGCAACTGCACCGCTAAATTGAATCAATGACAGGTTGCATTTATGGAAGGTCCTAAAATAAGTTTGCTCATTTCGTCCTAATCGGACAAAAAATGGACGCAATGGAAAATTCTTGCTTCGGATTGGTTAAAACATACAAACATAATCCTATAAAAACTTATGGCCAAATAGAACAATATTTAGAGCAGGCGCCTAGTAATAAATTAATTAATTCGTCTTGATTGGAAAAAATATGGCCGCCATTAATGTCGGATGCTATATAAATATATCTTTTTAAATAAAACTGCATGGCCAAAATGGAACAATTTTTGACGGAAAGCATCTAAGCAAGGTGACTCATAAGGTTCCCTTATAACACCCCGATCGGAAAAAATGGCTGGTATTGTTGATTCTTGTTTCTGATTGGCTGATACATAAAAAAATCCGCATCCACTCTGCCATATAGGATATTTGACAAGAAACATCCTTGAAATATCCTTTATTAAGTTAAACAACAGTTTATAAGTGCTATTGGCCAATGAATATTTGTTTCTGATTGGCCCAGTTTCGGGTGAGCGATACAGGCTCAGCCTTCTTAGACTTTACTTTTACCTAACATTTAATATAATGAACGTGGGGCCTGGGTGGCCGAATGGTCTAGGTAGTTGATTTTAACTAACCTGTACAGATAACTGTATCCTATCACCTATACGGCATGAGTTCGCGCCTGGGTTTGTACCATACAAAAACTGGTTGCGTTTTACTCGCATCGGACGTGATAAGGTTTGCCAGTTACCTGCCCAAGGTCGGTGGTTCTCTCCGGGTACTCCGGCTTCCTCCACCAGAAAAACTGACCGCCGCGATATGACTGAAATATTGTTGAAAGTGGCGTTAAACCCCAATCAAACAAACAAGAAAACATATTGAACGTTATTAATTAAAGCATATTTATCCTGAAGGCAAATTCTAAAAAAATTGTTATAAAAGAAATCACAGTGAATGTGGATGCAAATTTTGGATTTAACAGCAGCTTTTTATTAGGAATGTACAACGTTATGACATTAGTTATGAATTACAATTTATTATGATATTTTTTATATTATTATTGTCGCCCTTTGATCATAATCTTCTGAATACGTATGTCGCACTTTATCTTTTCTTTAACTGTCAAGAATAAACATTTTTTCAGGGGGGGGGGGGGTAAATCATTCTCGAAGCAACCTCCACGGCCGCGGGTCTGGCAAAATCGCGCAACCTAGCCATTTCCTTGCACTGTTTTTTTGGAGTTCAGAGAGTCATGTTCAATAGTCAGAATTTAATCTGAATTGCGAGTTTTATAGTGTTTATTGGTTTTCAAGGAGGGGTTTGTCCGAACCCCTCGACCCCCCCTCCCTGGCTACGGGTATGAATACAACACTTACCATATGCAACACCAACTTGCAGAATGTTTCCTTGTCGTGCTATGTTCGTGGAGGTATATTTGACTAACTTTGGACAGTTTACATTATGGTCACCTACATCCACAACATCGACTGTGTCGTTGACTGTAAAAGAAAAAAGATGGTTTTCACAAGGTTGATTGATAATTTGACTGATTGTTGCTTAACGTTTAAGAGACTATTTTTTCGTCATATTCATTCAGGACGAGTATAAGTTAACAATCAACAAATCATAAATTGAGCGAA
Source organism: Geukensia granosissima (assembly GCA_032357055.1). Classification (NCBI taxonomy): domain Eukaryota; kingdom Metazoa; phylum Mollusca; class Bivalvia; order Mytilida; family Mytilidae; genus Geukensia; species Geukensia granosissima. The sequence goes on from JAULBM010059653.1 coordinate 2,079, forward strand.
GATGATGTCAAATTTGAAAGTTTTCTTGCATCAAGATAGGATTTAAATTTAGTCAAAGTAACTAATCAACTGCGGATCACTCATTACGAGATGACGTAAAGGAATCAAATCCGTTCCTATACCAGTTGTGACTAACATCGATTGTGACTATACACCGGATTTAACTACTGAGTAACACGACGGGTGCCACTAGTGGAGCAGGGAATGCTTATCCTTCCGAAGCACCTGAACTCATCCTGGTTTTTGTAGGTTTCGTGATACTCCAACTTTAGTTTTCAGTGTAGTGTTGTGTGTTCTATGTTTGTCTTTCGTTTCATTTTGCCGGCCATGGTCTTCTCTGTCTTCCAACTTTCTGTCTGACCCTTTGGTATCTTCAAATTCCTTTTATTGACTTTTACCATCATGAGAGAAAAAAGGCAAAACACTTTCCAGTCAAATGCATACATGTGACCAGGTTGTGGTTGGTATGTTTCATAAGGAAATCCTTTGATATCAAACACAAGAGAAAAATTCCGTGATAAATTTTAAAAAATATGAAATATATGTCATAGAGTAACGATCCACATTAGTGAAGTTTATAACAAATATGCAAAATCTAAATGTATCTGCGTACGATTCCTGTATTACCATCATCAGACATGTAAGGGGCCAAAAATAGGGAGATCAGTCAAACTTTATAAACATTTAGAACATTGAACCAAGAATCTAATTTAATTGTCCTATGCATCAGTTCAGATGAAAATCTGAATTGAATCAAGCGTTTCTTTCCACAAGCATTGTGTAGTGGCATGCAGTAAAATTTCCATCATTTTATTAATATTTTCATTTCAAACCGAATTAAAATGGAATTTTAATTAAAAATATAATGAATTATTAAGCAAAGCAATTAAACAAATTAAGTTTGTTCACACCTTTTGAGCAAAAATCTATTTTCCGTAGAGTAATAACTCGTGTAACCTTCACCTTTTTACGTATGTATACATTCATTGTATCCAATGTGAATAACCTTGTATTTAGAAACTACTAGGTTGATGCCACTGCTGGTTGAGAAGAGGTCCCCAAGTGTATTCATAAGCCCAACTGATCTGAGTACTTCTGCTATGTTTGATCTGACTACTTCTTCTGGTATGTTTGATCTGAGTTCTTCTTGTGCTAATTTTGATCTAAGTACTTCTTCTGTTATGTTTGATCTGAGTACTTCTTCTACGTTTGATCTGAGTACTTCTTCTGCTATGTATGATCTGAGTACTTCTTCTGCTATGTTTGGTCTGAGTACTTCTTCTTCTATGTTTGATCTGAGTGCTTCCTCTGCTATGTTTGATCTGAGTACTTCTTCTACGTTTGATCTGAGTATTTCTTCTGCTATGTTTGATCTGACTACTTCTTCTGCTATGTTTGGTCTGAGTACTTCTTTTTCTATGTTTGATCTGAGTGCTTCTTCTGCTATTGTTGATCTGAGTACTTCTTCTGCTATGTTAGATCTTAGTACTTCTGCTAGGTTTGATCTGAGTACCTCTTCTATGTTTGATCTGAATACTTCTTCTTCTGTGTTTGATCGGAGAACTTCTTCTATGTTTGGTCAGATTACTTTGAAATACGCAAATAGCGAGAAACACAGTTTTGTTTCATTACAACAATCATTTTTGCAACGCAATGCAAAATTAAATTTTTATTATAAGTTATACGCAAAACCACGCATAACCAAGTCCAGATGTTATGATTAAATTGGTCGATTCGTTTGTTTTAAACAATCGAGGAGACCAAATAAATCGTAATTTCAGGATAAGTTATGCGTATAACGATAGATTTATTAACTAACATGCCTCGCAGTACAAATTAGCACCACAAAACTATTTTTACTGACCTTTTAAAATGCATTCAATGGTGAGAAAATATAATACGAAAAATGTTCCTCGAAAAAAACGATTAATTGAAACGGTTTCAAACCATATCTATTTGATCCTTAAACATTTTTTTTCAAGCTATCAATTTTTAAGTCGTCTCGACAATTCAAAGATTAACGTTCAATACACAAACTTGTTATCATATTTTTCACCACTGAATTAATTATAGAAAATCAATAATGGACAACACACACTGCATTGGTGCATACATATATTAAAGAGGCAATAAACTCTTAGTGACTGTATATTATAGGGACAGATAACTCTAGGGCACTGTATATGATTATTCATATGTAGTCAGTTGACCAATGAGGTTTCTCTGTTTCACCTCGACACGTGCTATTAGTTTTCACAGGGAAAAGTTTTCTTAGATATACTTATATCCTAAGATCATTATTTACAAAGTTATAGTCTTGAACAATTTAAAAATTCAAAATAACTTTCACAGTTGTACAGTTCATCATGAATGCAATAATGAATTTGCTTAGATATCTTCTCCTTTAAGAAATAGATACAAGCAGCAGCTCGGAACATTAAAATTAGAAATGCTTGTATCATTTTTGCGACAAATGCTGTTTTGGAGCCTCTGGTTTAAGTTTTCATTAATGTTTTAACTATATCCTGGTTTAAAATATATTAAAATAATATCAAGATACTGGCGATTATTGTTCTGACACTGAGGGATTATGTTTAAACTTTCGTTACAGTTTCAGTTTGCCCGTGTTTGCACCAAAGACATTCAAACTGGTTTTGTTGTTACAGATAAAAATTAAATCATCGCTTTTTACACTAGTATTGTCTCTCTTTACGTTTATTGACAACACAGTTTAAAATCGTTTTACATACTGTGTTTGATCACATCTCGTGTTGAAACGCTTAATGTCTTCTTCAGCCTGGAATCTCACCCTTAGTACACTTTCAGTAACTCTGAGCATTTATTATAGACGTATCTTCTTATTGTATTTAATTTTGTTCAGTGTATTAATTGTAGTAAAGGTGCTCTCTAGTCGGATTGGATCACTTTCTTTTTGATCTGTCAGATAAGTGTACAATGTATCCATTATTTTTTGGAATGTAACCAATCTGTCCACGATCGAATGACTTTCTTTAATGAACTTATGTATCTAAGATATCAATTGAATTGCTATTAGCTGGAGATGAAAGTTTAACTTACAAAGAAAATACTTATTGTTTTTCTGTGTTCATTCTTTTATAAGAAGAACAAAGCGATTTGAATAATTTTGCATTACAATTCATATTCCACTTGCTCCAGTCACATCTCTGCACATTTTACTTTCTTTTTTGTCTTTTTCTTTTGTACTACTTATGTTAATCATTGAATCATATAGTTTTATAGCACTGAATAATTGTCGTCATAATACTTTGTATAATCATTGTGTAGGGAGAGGACGTTAATAATGTTGTAAAACTTGTGCCCCATCCCATTTGCTCTTTTTGGCAAATAAACTATATTTAAAAGATACCAAGTACACAATGTAAAACAAGAAATATTTAAACATAAAATAACGATATCCACTGGATTACAGCTTCCTGGCTTGGGACATGCACATAAGGTATGTGACGAGGTTTAACATGTTGGTGATTCGTTATCAAACCACCCACTAACCTATAACAGGTACAAGTACAAATATGTTTAACGTTAAATTAACATTAAGCTCATTTAACGTTATATTATTTAATGTTTTTAACATTAATTTAATGTTAACTGAGCTTTACAGTTATTTAACGTTAGAATATAAGGTTCTGACAAGGTCGTGATAAAAACCAAAAAAACATATGCTTACATAAGTAGAGATATACAGCATATCCAACCTATAAACCTTATTCTAAAAGGAAAGTTTTTTCCAAATGTATTTTTACGTATATAATTTAACGTTAAATTAACATTAAAATCTAAGCATAATTCAATGTTCATCTTAACGTTAATTGCTCGATTATTGTTAAATTAATGTTAATTTAATGTTAATTGCATGTTAATTTAACGCTTTCAAAATTTGCCCGTGTTGATGTACACTGGAAACCTCAGAATAAGCATTTCCCATTAATTTGCATATAAAAGTAAAAATTCCGATAGTCTTTCATAGATGTTACCTTTCAAAACCTTTCTTAATAACATGTTATAAGTAAGGGTCATATAACAAAATATTTTCTTTTTAACGATTGTTGATCCATAAGATAGATCTTATGGATTATATTTATGAAGATCTTATGGATTATATTTATGAGTATAAATATTAAGAGTATGAATATGCGAATCAGCGAATATGCAATACAAGTATTTGTTTTGGGGGGAATACGAACAAACCTGGAATTAGATACTTTGAGCAAATCTTATCAAAATACAAACTTTGTGCAAAACGTATCAAAATACATATTAATGGGAACAGATATCAAAATTTGCATACTTTAAAACTTATAAAAATGCATTCTTTGAACAATATTTATAAATATACATACTTTGAACAAAACGTATCAACTAAAATCTTTTGACCAAAACTTATCTGAATACATAATATTCCACCAATGCTTAGGTTTCAGTTGGCCCAGCGGTTTCAGGCAAGAGGATGTTTAAGTGAAATTTCCATGGGATCCAATGTATATGTAGCTAAGACTGTGGTGCCACTGTTTGTTGATTGGTAAGCATGTCGGGTAAAATTCTGTGAGGGGCACCAGTGAATTGTTTCATAAAATAGCCCAGCAATTTTGGCAAAGAATATAGCATTTTCTTGTTTTTTCTGTTTCTGTGTACTTAAAATAAGAAAATGATAATTGTTAACATAAGAATTAAAATTAAATAATGTCTGAATTACATGACAATTTGCTCATGTAAAGTTCTGAAAAATAGTTTTCCAATATTTCAAATTAAATCTTTTGCGAAAACTTATTAGACCCTGTTTCGTATACATTAGTTAAGTACTAATTCATGCATTACATATTCTAATTATTTGAAAAACTTATTTCCAACAAGCAGTCAAATTCAGCAGAAAGGACATCTACCGTGTACAATCCAAGGAATGAATCATTCTCTGTTAGGATTTCAGAATTTTAATTCTGGAAAACAATTCGTGGTAAAAATTCATGTCAGGCAAGTTAGATTTTATTTACAATTCCAATGTGTAAAGAACATGAAAACTCTGGTTTGTTTACACTGGCTTTGCCTTCTGAGTAACACGACGGGTGCCACTAGTGAAGCAAGAGTTGCTTATCCTTCCAGAGCACCTGAACTCACTTGGTTTATCTAATTTTCGTGTTACTCCAGCTTTAGTTTTCAGTGTAGTATTGTGTGTTCTTTGTTTGTATTTCGTTTCATTTTGTTGGCCATGGTCATGTCTAATTACCGATTTTTGTCTAACTCTTTGGCATCTACGAATTCTTTTGTTTATAATTAACCATGTTATTAAATCATGAAAATACAAAGGACGTGTATAATAATGGTCTATAAGAGACATAACAAACATCTTAAAGTTGCCTTAAGGCTTTCAATATTTAACAAATTTCCACACTATAAGACAAGCTGTAAAAGGCCAAAAATAAAAGGTTATAAAATTGAGCTGTTGCAACAGTAAATGGCCAAAAATTATACAATACAAAACAACTAAAAGTAAAACAAAAACAAAACGGCATGCTTCATATCAAATTACACATTTTAGACTGAAAATTGGAAGGAACTTAGTGCTTAAGCATTTTTTACTAGAACAATTAAAACATAATAACGCAGAACTTCAAATAAATTCAAATAAAACAAAGGAAAGCGACAAAAATGTAACGATAGATTTTAACAGAAGAAATTATAGTATTTTAAAATTCATAGACCTTTGTTTATCTTATTACCACTATCTTCAATAGGAGGTACCCCAGAAAGAGCCATTGAATAGCTTACATAAACATATTCATTGTTAGTCAAATGCACCATTTTGTAAACCAAAGCTAAGAAATTTATTTCGTAAGATAATATCTTACATTGATCTGCATAGGTATTTGTAAAATAAAGTTTACCAATGTTGAAAGAGTACTCAAACGAAACAAAACCAAATAGGACGTCAAATCCGCAGATAACGACAATTACTAAGTGCAAAACTTTTTGAAGTTTTTTTGTATTTTCAGTGCTTTACAATTAAAAAATGCGGCAAATTCTGTCGACAAAAAACATTATCGATAGATTTCATGTCAGACAAGTCTGAAAACAGACCTGTAAATATCCTGGGGGACACTCTGGTCCTCAAGTATAGGTGTCAATCCAGTTGTTTCAAAATCATCTCATCAGTAGCATTAGAATCAACGCATAGAAAGTCCCAGATTTAAACATAGTAAAAGAAGCACTCAAACTAAAACAAAATCCAGATCAGAAGCCTAATCAGACGGCAAGGACGTACGTTTAATTCAATATCATCGTCTTTTTTGTCGCCTGTGTTCCTTTTAAATTAAAAGAATCATCAATTTAACGTTAAATGCATAAAACAAGCCATCCTTAGAATATGCTTCGATTATTAATATTAAATAAACAAAATACTGAACTAGGAAGAAACAAAATATTTTCATAACCAATGACTGCAAAATTTTTGTGAAAAAAACCTCTTCATCTAAAAACTGAACAAATGTTACCAAGGGACTAAACCGAAAGGTTAATGCTTTTCCTTACAATAAAAATGGCAGAAAATAATAATTAGACGGCTACCAATTGCTTTAAATCATATGGTATTGATATAGATATATTTATAGAGGATATTCCGGATATGACGAGAAGATAAAAAAACCGGAGAATAGGTATAGGTTAATATTTTTTTTTTGCAAAATATACGTTTTCCCAAAAATCGAAGAATTAGACTCTTATATAAATTTTCTTTACTGGAAGTCTGCTGGTTGTCTCTTACAGGCAAATATCTTTCTGTACACTGCAAACATAATTTAACTCTGATGTTTTCAAGACGTATCAAGATTTTTCAAGACATTGATGATCATAGTCACGATCACCAAGACGAGTACAGATATAACGTCTGGGGTTTTACGTAAAGATGTTTGTTATTGTGAGATAATAACATGGCAATCCGAGCAAACCGCAGATTAACAACAGTTCGCTCGAATGGACCAACATTTAACACCGGGGTTTTAGCAAAGGTAGTGCAATAAGTGTAAACCGAATGGCATGGCCACGCCCCTTCATTTAATTATATTGCAAAATGAAGGGGCGTGACCATGCCATTCGGTTTCATAAACTTTTTTGCACATTCGAGGAAGAAATCAGTATATCGACGAAAAGTTTTTGAACGCCAACAGTTTCGCTTAGGTAAAAATGCAGACTTTCTATTCGGAGAGATCACATCTCATAAGAGACTCTGGTAACGAGACTGTGATGATCGTAAACTACGTATCATACAAAAGGTGTGTTTGACTCACAATCAATATTATCATGTGTCGAATCAAAATAAAGAAATCTCGTTAGTCATTCGACTACATATGAATACTCATATACAGTGCTTTAGAATTACCTGCCCCTATAATATACAGTGCCCCCTATAATATACAAGGCCTTGAGAAACCTGTCCCTTTAATATACAGTCACCTAGAGTTTCCTGACCCTTTAACATATGTATGCACCTTCAAGCTAACAATGCAGTGTTTGTTGTCCATCATTGATTTTCTATAATTAAATAGGTCAGTGGTCAAATACACGAATCGATATTGCATGTTACAATGCAGTATTGATTTTCTATGACTCAAGAGGTCAGTGGTCAAATAAATCGGAGGTTTGTGTATTGTAACATCAATATGATTTTGTAATCATTGAATACTAAATTAAAAGACAATTTAGTGTGTTAGTTAGAATTTTAGTCGGATAAAATGATGATTTACTTAAATTTAATTAATATCTACAATCTTTATCAGCGGTCAAACCAGGTCACCATGTATATGCACCAGACATGTTTATATCACACAGTCAATCGGTTTGGTAGTGTATTACCTAATCCAGCTAATTCACATCAATTATTCTGCAAAACGACACGTGATAATATCGTTCTACGCAAACAAGTCTTGAAATGATGATTTATTTGGTCTCCTCGATTGTTTTAAGTTTCGACTGGCGTCCCACCTAAAAACAAACGAGTCGACCAAATAAATCATAATATCAGGACTTGGTTTTGCGTATAACTTAAAATAAGATTTGCCAAGTTAGCTGCTGAAAAGTTTTCTTTGGAACTACCGTAATTACCTTTGTAAATAAATCAAACTTATTAAAAATGTAATACGAAAATATTGATTGATTGATTGATTGATTGTTGTTTAACGTCCAGTGGCAAATATTTCATGCATATTCAGGACGGA
>JAULBM010059664.1:0-10323 GCA_032357055.1 Geukensia granosissima
GCCCCTATCCAACCCGCAATTTTTCCAGTGGCAGTCTAAAAGTCCCTCCCTTACCGGTCCCTTTTTACAGTCTACATACTGATTTATTGTTTGCTAACTTGTTTCCGCCCTGAATATGCATAAAATATTTGCCACTGGACGTTAAACAACAATCAATCAATCAATTTATATGATTACATGATTTATGTGTATTATGGTAGACGAAAAGAACAACAACAGCGGTTCAACAAGTATCCATATCATTATAATGAAAAAAATATTTTTTCAGAATACTCAGAAGAAACCAGATTCGCCTATTATCTTGGGAAGTGATTGACGGCTTACAGCTCCTTAGATTGTAAGTTAAAACGGAAAAATCGAAAAAAATGCAACTTAAAAAATATCTAAAAGCTTTTCACTCCACTATTTGTAAAGAAGCCTACAATTAAGCAATATGTGATTTTGATAAAATTGCCTTCAATCCCATTTTTTGTTGACTTAATTCATTCTCTTTGATTTAAATGGTTTGAAGTATAAAGTCAATTTCGTACACGTTGTTAGCTGATTTGAAATAAAGACTGATTTGAATTGAACGTCTTTTGGACCAGCACCTTGTTCTCCAATATTAAAACCATGTAACGTGGGTTTTTAACGACAGCAAGAATGAGAAATTGCTAGCCATTGACTTTTGTTTCAGTCGAAACAGTACAGTCTATATAAATTCATCCACCTATTGCAGCAATATTTGATAACATTATAACATTATTCATTGAGTATTCATACATAGAAGCGTCTCTGCGACGGAGATTGGAAATCGTCTTATATATCTGAATTTAATAAAATTCCTGCAAAAATGATTCCATTGGTAATTCTTCCAGATATAAGCATGAATTAAAGTTGCGAGGATATTTTTAGCCTCATGAAAGTTGATTTTACTTACCACTTTCATGTAAGTCAGCTTTTTCATATAGTATATATGTTAAATCAGGGTCTGCTCAACTCAAAAGTTGCACAAAGCAAATGCAACTATGATTCATATAGATGCATAATAATTTTCAAAAAAATACAACTCGGTACTGTAGATACTGGGGAAATAGAACAACGCCTACATGTCGTGCGCTTAGTATATTATCGGTTTCTGTGTTTCTGGGCTAATCCCAATGTCTGAGATTATTCATCTATATGGAGCTCATGTTCAAGAAAGAATTTTATTTTTTTGTATTGCGACGATTCACTCATAAGAATTCTCTAATACTTTTTTCAAGCTATACATGCAATTAGATACAGTCATACATGTTGCCCACTTCGGCATTGATTAACCTTCATCATTTTGCCTTCTTTACACATTTTTCAACAGACGTTTTTACTTTTTTGCAGAAGTTTAGATAAAAATCCTTTGCCATGCAATTGCTCAAGTCTGTGGATTCAAATTCTACAAAACTCCCCTTCTCCGCTAGACGTCAGTGGAAGTCAGCTGAGATGTAAAAGAAGTGAAGATAGTAAACAAACCTATCAATTGTCAAAAGTCAAAATTACAGGATGCGGTAAGTGATGTTTTCAGTTTCTTCTGTAATAAATCTTCATGCGTTAGCATTTATATTAAGATATAAAATTAAAAAGCTCGATGTGGTAGAAAAATTGTGCCCCGTATTCATAGGGATATTTTTACTGATTTCAACGTTCATTCTATGGGTAAATATGGTTTTCTGTTTCATATTCTTACTTGTCATTGTGTAACTGATACTTTTCAAATGAATGATCAACAAAAACAATCTTGGTCAATTATAAAAATTTTGTAATAAATTTGTAGAATTACCGTTGCTGAAAATAACTCCGAGTATCAACACAGTCAACGAAAGTGGAAGTACTATTTTTATGTGTGAAAGCAATGAAGGAGTCGAGCCTGTACCCGAGGTCTACTGGGAAACACGGAATGTGAAATCAAACTTTACATTGATTCAAGGTAGTGATAAAACGAAACAGGAATTGCATATTCTCAATGCCAGTGCTGAAGATAATGGTTGGCTGACGTGCATCGCAAGAAGTATTGCTGGAAAAATAAAAAATACAAGCAGGTTTAATGTTTCTTGTACGTAAATATTCATTTATAGGTTACATTAATATCTTTAAAAATTTTAAGGAATCATAATACATTTAAATGATCTATTTTTGGTTATTGAAAGTGTACAAATACACGCTATACGTTTCACGCGCAGTTTCCATATGGAGTTGTACTACACATTTTCACAACTCGTAAACTGTTTAACAGATTTAACAGATTTTGCCACAAACTTAAGTCTTTTAAAACAATTTAAAGCTACAAAAATTCACTAAAACGAGACTTTGTTGACATCAGTTTTCAAGAAATCCTCGGAACAATATTGACTTCCCAATGAAAAACTTTCACACTTTAAAAAGTCAATGCTAGGAAAGCATTGTAAACGAAAAACGACCAGAACGCCAGATGCGCCTAGGAGGCTCTATCGGTCAATAGTTACCACATAACTTATTGTATTGTGAAATAGGTAGTGTGTGTTTTTGTCCTTATTAACCAATCTAATAAGTCTTCTGATGTCAAACGGGTACCAAGCGACAAGAACTTAAGTAAGAAATCTGGTTGTGGTAATCTTCTTTAATTTCTCATCGGCATGAAAACATAACTTTTGTTCAGGACAATTCAAGGACATTTCACACAAAAAATTATTTCAAATGACTGGAATGTTTTAGATCAGAAGTTCCAAAGCTTAACTATGACTGACGGTTATCTTGACTATTCAACTTTTTTAACTTGTTGTATAAGACCACTTAAGTTATTTCTACAAAACAGAACTATTTATTTTCTTGCAAGAAACGAATTAAATTTAAGCCAATTAGAACATATGGAAATATATATGTGCGTCATACTAAACCTTAAATTTATCTGGATCTGTATAATCCTCCATGTATTAATAATGTTTAACAGCATATATGCAATTACTTCTGTTCGGGGGGATAAGACATTTGTCTAACTAAAAGGTATCACATTAATAGAATATTAATAGCGAAGATTCTGTATAATATTGTTTTCTTTTTATAGAAATTGACCTTTTAACAATCTTATCTTCAGATGCCCCTAGAATAGTAAGATTGTCACCGCCAGAGTTGAAATTTAGCTGGTGTATAGGATACGAAGTGTTGGGAAATCCATTACCGGAATTAGAGTGGTATGTCAACGGAAAGCGATTTAATGAAACTCGTTCTGCTTATCATTCATCATCATCGGATGGCATTGATAACAAAACCGGATGTTTGGTGTTTGAAATGACGAATGGTCTCCATAATGGCATTTACACACTTGTGGCTATAAATAGCTTTGGAACTGCAAATAAGTCTGTCGAAGCAGATTTTATCAAAATAAGTTCCGGTAAGAAACGAAACATCCGCCTATTGTAACACATATGTTTCTCATTACTCATCAGCATAGAAGACAATAGAAAATGTTTGATATTAAGAATTATGGATTTTTTAAGTTAAAATTTAAGAAATTTAAGAAACAATGGTTTCTGTCCTTTGCTCTGAAATTATATGTGATCTTATATTGTAGCAAGAACAGTCATTGTTAGATTAACAAAAATACTTGTAAGCTGTTAAAATAATGTACGACTATTTTCTATAAGTAAAATATTAGGTTGTCCATTGGTGGCAGTTATTGCAAACACACATATGCCTCACCGCTGCTAAATGGCGAATATCAAGTGCAGTACTAATCCAAGAGAAAAACAAAGGTTTCTTAGAAGCTGAATGTCAAATTCATCAATGTTATAAATATGAAAGGTGCGATGGAGAATGACATTTGATCTAAAAAGAAACTAAAAATAAATATTTATGCAACCTTTGACTGTAAATTTTGATATACCAGTCTCAATATTGCTCATGATTATTATTGCCATTTCCATTTTAATTTTGATTGAAACGCCTGTGTAAAAATGCAAATTTCAGCAAATTATATTTGAAGTAGAAAATCCAAAAAGACTTGATAAAGTTAGCATAGAATTAATCTGCAATGCTATAGTATTCATTTGAACAGCATAATAAAACAGCCAATGTAATTTTCTTTGAAAGCAAAAGAATCATTCCATATTAATCTACTCGTAGAAATTATACTTAAGTCGCAAAGATGATTGCCATATCATTGCATGACTTGACCATATTTTTTTTTTCTGTTTATTAAATTGGGTTACTTTTGAAACATCATAACGGTGTATTGGCTTTAGCCTCAATAGAAGTCATGATTTGTTTTGTTACTCAAATATATCATTAAAATAGTAAACGTGCATAATTTAAAGCCAAGTTATTTAAAAAAAAAACGTTTTACAATGTCTGCAATACTGTGGATAAATTTATTTTTGTGGATATTGAATCCCAAGGACTTTTTCACGAAAATTTTTGATTATAATTTGTTTCGTTTCTTTTATTGAAATACATCCGTGTACAGGATACCCTATATGCCTCGTTTTTCATTTACACGAAAAAATTTTATTTTATTATATTTTTTGTTTTTGGTTTTTTTTTTTGCTTGTACATGTAAAGACGTCAATATTACCATCCATCTTGATTATTTTCTGTCAATAAAGGGTTATAATATGTAACCCCAGATTAAATGAAATAATGATCGATGGTAATATTTACGTATATATTTCAAGCTATATTTCAAGCAATAGAAATAAACTAGAAAAAGAAAACTTTCTTGAAAAGGGACATGTATGGGGAAACAAAGAGTTTTCTGTCAACAGGTACCCATTGCAGGTATCAGATTAATAGTCAATTCATGGTTTCAAGGATACTGAAATTCGTGGTTTTATAAGTTCCTTAAGGAGGTAGACCTGGGTTGAAGGAGATAACTCTTGAAATCAGTAATATGTTTACATTATTTTGTTACATAAACAGTTCTTTAAGCATTCAATTGATACAGATCAAAATTAATCTTTGTTAATAAGATGCTTACATTAGATATATAAAAATGGTTGACATAAACATACCAAAGACTGTCAAAAGTTATGTCCCTTTACATAGGTCTACTCCCTTAATATGAGTGTACAGAAACAAGACAAAGTAATGTGGTGTTATTTTTACTTATATCAGACATTTATATAAAAAAAATCAAGTGGGTGGGAAATCTGAATTGGTTTTCCATGAGTTTTTTTTACCAGGTTATATTTTTAATTGCTATCAACCAAACAAGACAGGTGGCTTGGGAAAGGGAGTTAACTTAAAGAAAAAAAAGAATTGATTGAGAGTCTGAGGAGTCAGAGATGGGTTGATATGGAACCTAGCTTACTAAAACAAGAAGGATTGAAGTTTGGTGGAGAGCTATAGTTTATAAATTTTCAAAAAACAAGAAGTTGGGTGTTTGGCAGAAGAAATTTCATAAAGCTCTATTTTAAATAAAGTTAATTAAAAAAACAAAACAATAACAAGATATGTGGTAGGGTGGAAGTTGATAAAATAAAATGAGTTTCATGGTCAGTTATATATTCTTTGTACATCCACTGGTAAGTTGAAATGAATAGAGATACATCAGTTTCATTGTTATGGAATTTACTGATGTTTTCAAAATTAACTGATGTTTTTAAATTTTAATTTTCTTTATTTGTTGATTGGTTGAAATGTATATTTGTAAAACAGATACCAAAATGTTGTAATTTTGTCATTTAAAATTGTAAAACTTAGGCGAAGGAGGAATCCGAAGACGAAAAAGGAAGTGTGAGTTGTAATGCATTTATGGAAGGATGCATGTTCCTATAACTGACTACAGTCTAATCTTAATAGGGAAATTATAGTATATAAATTGTCTACTAATAGTTACATTCAACTCATGAATTAGGAAATCTCTATTACTTGTCCTAGGTTCAGATAGTTCTAATTTTTGACCTGAGTGTCCAGTGTATGATGCTACATCCGATGTGCTACACTTTTTACAGCATCATCCAGAAGAATGCCTTTTGCATGGTCTATTGTGCACTGTCTTGTGCAGGATCTTGTTACACTTCCAGTTCCTCATCATTCAGTTTTATATCTGTAAAAATTCTGTAGGCTAGTATCTGAGAAATGTTTTAATCCTGAATTTTTCTGGCATTTTTCATTTCAAAACTTTTAATCTGTGAATATAAATGTTTAAAGGTAATTCTGATATTCATTTTACTGAAGAATATTTTTATGATTATGAATATAATTTTTTTTTTTTTGGGGGGGGGGGGGAGATTATATCTTATTTTAATGATCTTCAATTAAAATTTGTACTACTCTTTAGTCTCTACAAAGTTTTTGTTTTTGTGTCTGATGTTTTCTTCATTGTACAATCTAAATGTGCATGTGGCTTTTGATTTTTAAAAGCAATGGCTTTGCATGAGGTTAACTAACTAATCTTTTATTTAAGCTTCTATCTGGAATTTATATATCACATAAATCAAAAATCTTTATTTGGAAAATGTTTTGATGGTGACCTTTTTGTGGTTGAAATTCTATTTTTTGTCGTTTTTTTACATGTTTCATTGTCTTGAAAACTTTCTGTCTCTGCCCTTTTAGAAATATTAAACTGTCTGTACCATATGTTGTTCTTGTTACTTCAAATCATGTTAATTGTTTGTGTATTTATGTAAAATTTTAAAAAAAATACATTGTACTTACCTAGTTTATTTTACCTGGAGGTATAATTCAATATAAAAATACTCTTTCTACCTTTCAGCTAAAGATTATGAATTGAAGAGAGATAATGTACAACTGTATGAGGTTTTAGGGGAAGGACAATTTGGAGATGTGTATAAAGGTGCTTGGACCGATAAGGTATGCTACTGTATATTAAAGCATCAAACAACATGATGCTGACTGTGACCACACTTGTGTTAACTAAGATGTAACATTAAATTAACTTTATTCTGGTGTATATCTCATTGAGAGTAGACAAAGCCAATCTCAGAAACAGAGAGTATAGTACTTCCTTCGTTAGACATAAACATCTCTGCCATTGATGTTCCGACATTGATTTTCTGGATTGTGACGTCAAAATAGTTTTGACCTCAAGAAATTATTGCATCACAAGCAGGTTTGACCACCATGAGAGGAAGCTCACAAAATGGCATAATCACCAATGGCAGAGTGGACTACTGGAAATTTAACTGTAAGCTAGGAGACTCTGTTTCTAGGATTGAGACAAAGCCAGCTTACAAACTATTTCAACTTTGGAAAAAAACCGAATTTTTCCCCGAGATATTTTATCTTGCAATACCTTTAGAAAGTAATCAAAGCTGCTAATTGCAACAAGCAAATCTGTATTCAAAATGCTATATTTGTTAACTGGATTTGGACTTGTTCTGACAGGTTAAAACTGGTTTCTCAATATGACGGAAATTTTGATGCAAGTAGCATGAGACCACAAGCAAACAAACAAAAAACCAGTAATTAACTGTAACAGTATTAATCATGTTTTGGCTGTTGGATCATTGATTAAATAAGTTATACTTATTCTGTAGGACGGTGAGGTTTATCCTGTTGCTGTCAAGACATGTAAGGAAGAAAATGAAGAAACCATGACAGAAAAATTCTTAGAAGAAGCATGTAAGTTCAAGGTCATTTGAAATAGTGAAATTTAAGAAATGTAATAGATTAAAAGCCAAATAAAAGTCTAACAGACATGGTATCGTCAGAATCTTTGTCAAGATTTATCTCAGCATTGAAGTTGTGATAGGTATAAACTTTGTTTTGCATTGGACATGAAAGACCAATATGGTAATTTGCCAGCATTCACTTTAGACTTTAATGCATTATACCCTCTCAAACAAAGTGTGGAGTTATATAGGAATCACACTGTCTGTCTATTCATCTCAGCTCATTCTAAGGGCAGATAATTCATGGAGTATCTTTTGTGAGTTTTGCTCACAGTGTGTCTTATTTTAAATAAGGTGGGATTGCTATAGTAAATGTTTAGTTAAACTTAATAATTGCTTTACATGTAAGTATTTTATTTTATTTTTCATTAGTTGTAATGCAGCAGTTTGACCATCCACATATCATACGACTGATAGGTATCTGTTCTGAAACCAGGCCAGTATGGATTGTTATGGAACTAGCCAAACATGGAGAGGTCAGTATTTTCTACATATAATTATATGGTTATGCCACAAAAAATACTTTGTCTGGACTAAAATGAAAGTTTCTGTAGCTTAGTAAATGGTTAATTATTTATCCAAAATTGACAAAAGGGAAAACAATATAATTTGACAAGCTTACTATTCTTTTGAATAGTAAGAAAGGTCGAATTTAGGGTGTTGTCTTTTTAGTGAGCTTTTACTTGTTCTATAATTAAGGCTGTCAAATTTTGGAATTAAAGAATAAGTTCTGACAATTTTATGAGGTATTGTAATCTAAGGTGATTAGTTAAAGATGTTAAATCCTAAAAGTCATTAAAATTATGAACTATTAAATTTCTGTTACTTTTATCTCAGATGAGGGCATATCTACAAAACAACCGTCACCGATTAGATCTATGTACACTTATTGTATATACCTGTCAACTTAGTACTGCTCTGTCCTACCTAGAAAGTAAAAAGTTTGTCCATCGGTAAGTTGTATACATAAATTATTATCACCAATTGTTTCAGAAATAAATATATGATAGGTATTTTATATTACTGAACGATGCATAAAATTTGAATTTTTTCATATCCATGTGAAATATATTCTTGAAAGAAGATTTTTACTTAATTACCACACACTAGTTACAGTTATACCTAGAACAGATTGTACAGTAGATTCCTGTTAACTGCATACTCTGTTTGTCAGAATAAGTTATGCAATACATTATTCATTGTATTTAGCAGCCTGGATGCTTAAAAAGTTGAACCACAAGGCTCTAATTAGTATCTGAAAACAGGGTGTGGGGGTGATTAGAATTTCAATCAAAATTAAGGTGAGGTGGGATTTATAGTGGCAGGCGCACTTAATACAATGAATAGAGTAAAGCCAAATATGACATTTGGAGGAATATACAGTTTCATAAGAAATAGGCTAATAATAATTTTCCACTTTAAATTATTTTTTTCAGTAAAAATTTACTCAAATATCCATCACTTTAAAAGAGGTTCATGCAATAGGGGGAAATTCTAAATATTTCAATATGATGTTTTCAGGAATAATTGACAATGAAGCATTTAGTAAGTCATTTTCTGCTACAAATTGTATGCAAATAAGAGGATTATGATATTATAAGGTATGCAATAAAGTGGAGTTCACTGTCTTAAATAGAAAAATGTTATGATTTTATTCACTAATTGGCAAACAAAGAAATCTTGATAAATGAACAATGTGTCTTGAAATTTCAGAGACATAGCTGCCAGAAATGTGTTAGTTTCGTCTCATGATTGTGTAAAGCTAGCTGATTTTGGTCTGTCCAGGGTTGTCGAGGAACAGAGTTATTATAAAGGTAAATTTTAAAGTAAATTCTTAAATAATGTTTAATGCCAAAAATTTAAAAGATAGCTTTCTTCACAAAGAGCTCATGTAAATAATAATTTTTAAACACATCAGTTATTTTATATTATAAAAAGCAGATTTTTTTTTTCTTTTCTGTAACTCTGTATATTGCTAACAGAGAATTCAATCAGTTAATTTGTGAAAAGTATTTTAAATTTATAGAATTCTTGATATATCTGGAATGTAGGTTAGGAACTTATATGTGTGTTAACCCATCATATTGTTTCATTATGCAGCCTCAAAAGGAAAGTTACCAATAAAATGGATGGCACCCGAGTCTATAAACTTCCGCAGATTTACTACAGCCAGTGATGTTTGGATGTTTGGTATGTTTACTTAAAATTCAGGAGTTGTCTGCCTTATAGTTTTTATACCATGATAAGAAAAAATATGGTTTATACCAGAGGTGTCAAGTCACCCGATCTCGATGGGAGCCTCTCGCTAATTTTATGAAAAAAGCGGAATCTTCCGCAACCTTGTCCATCTCCCGCCGGGAGTTAGAATCTTCCAGGCATTTGGGAATCACGGTTTTTGGAAGGTTTTTCCAATATCATATATCGAATCAAATTTTGCAAAGATTTAATATCAGTTTTGTGATTTTCTTGTCATTTTAATCATATTTTGGTAAAACAGAAGACTCGAGGTGGGATTCTGAAGGAATGCAAACGAAACCTGCACAATATTTAAGTTCTGGATTGACAAATCTTGCTTTTGACTTGTCAAGTGCAAGTGGATGCGTACTCGTTCCGAAATTGTATTTGTGTCCGTGGTACTAGATCTTTGTCAAAATAACTTTATGAATCTAGCGCTCAACATGCAAAGTGCTTAATACTGGAA